>MJUU01051071.1:39780-54725 GCA_002080025.1 Modiolus philippinarum | reverse complement strand
TTATCAATTATGGACTTTTTACGAGGTCAATATGTTATATATGGACCTGTTAGGTTTATATTGACCGAGGACGTAGTCCGAGGTCAATATATCCCTAACAGGTCCATATATAACATATTGACAGAGTAAAAGGTCCATTATTGTTATATAACTTATGTAGTTTTGGTTGTATCTCATTGCATTTTTGTCTAGTAAGATTTTGTCAATATGTCTGAATTTATTTCGAAATAGAAGCTCTGGTTGAAGGAGAAAATGAAATTAATCTGCACACCGACAAGAATTAGTCTGTTGCATGTGTGCAAAGGATAATATATGCAAACACATCTGTTATTTTCAAATAAAAGAAACCAGAAAACTTTTTTTCCTATATATGTTCAACGCTTAAAAATACCATGGGACAACTTGTAAATCGATTTGTATCGATTTCGGCTGTTTAATATCTTCGTACTTTTAATATGTGTAAAGACCGTACTTTTTATTATTTCTATTATAAAATCTTTCGCGGTGAAAAATAAAGACTTGAAAGTCAAACTGGAAATAAATTTAGTTATATAGCGTCAACATAACTATAAATAGAAACATAGCGTCAATATATTTAAAAATAGAAACATGGCGTCAATAAACATATAAATAGAAACAAAGCTGAAAATACGCTAAATAATTCTAAAATCACGTGACTGTTTCGGCCAATGAAATTGATAGGATATTTGCCATGTGTAATATTATCTAATATATAATTATGCATCGTATAAACCTTCTGCATATGGCCTTTTTCAAGATCCACTTTTTTCAAAATTTTAAGTAGGGAGAAAATGAACTTTTCATTATACTCACTGTGAAATAAATATATGGAGCAATTAAAGGGGCATGTATTACTTAAATTTCAAGATTTTCGGAAAAGTTTTAATTAGTATTTGAGGTGTAAAATAAGGGTGGTTACTATTTGGTATTCTTTTAGAGAGATTTGTTGAGTTTCCTGTTTATACAAAGTTGATTCCTGAAAGAAACCTCAGAAAGAATGCATACGAGATACAAATTCGATCGTATTGGAACTTTTATTCTGGAGAAACGCTACAAAGGGCGGACATAAAAATTTGCACATGGATTAATAGGGATATTGGCAGTCCGTATATAAATTTTGGTCAAAATCTAAAGATGGCCTTTTTGGGGATCCACTTTGAAAGACAGACACTAACTTGATCTTTAATTCCGATTTGTGCATCTATACATTCACATGCGGCAATCTACGTTGTTTTCATAGAAATTCAAAATATAGGAATGAAAAATATAAGTATTTTTTTCATTTGAAATTACTTTTATAACTATGCATCTATGGTAAACAACCCATAAAGTAACATTTCTACCTCATTTCAACGAGAGCTCAATTTCTATTGTTCTATTACAACCACTTCCCTGCCTGATAGACAATATGTAGGTGCAAAACACGAATCAAAGAGTGTTGAAAACAACGGATATGTCACGCCGTAACCAAGCCGTTACAGGATTTTAAATACCACTCAAAGTGTTTGTGGAGAGAATTAGACAGGACGGCTTGAATGATTCCAGTACGACGCCTCACGACTATTCATAAAAGGCAGTTGACTGTTTTTACTCCGTTCCCACATAATTTTCTTGTGGCCATGCCATCTGAATCAAAATAACGCTTTTAACTACGATGCATTTTCCCTTTTATCAAACGCATAAATGACACAGATTCAATTTTAATAATTTCGGAATCAAATTCGAGAAAACTTTTCGTTGATTTCAACGTGCGGGATTTTTATTTTTATTATTTTTTTTTTATTTCTATTTTGGAAATTTAGGAGCGGGAAAATAATTTTTAATTTTAAATTTTGATTTTGCCCATTTAGGAGCGGGATTTCCAAAGAACTACTAATTAATTTGGTTTGGCCTAAGCAGCTTTTTATGAGATCAAATATTGGTTTACATTAAGGAGTGGCGAAAATATTTAAATAAGACCAGAAAAAGGTGGATAATATCTCTTTGTCATTACATTATCTAGTAAGACAACCGTTTTCATCACATTGATAAATATGTACATATTGACGGTACGTCTCTGTTATTTTGGTATCTTTGAGGTGACAAATACACTTTGTCCAATCGAGTACGACAACGGTTGTTTGGTATCTACTTTCTGTTATCAAAAAGATTTCAAAAACGACTTTACTAAATATTTTGATTAATAATAATCATATTGGTTAATTGAAGATCGAATGTAGAGTAAAAGTAGATCATCATTATATTCTGAAGTATAGGAATAGCCTCAAACTAAAAGTGAAAGTGTACGTGTTAGGTATTTGTTTACTGATTACATTAAACCAAACATGTACCCTTTTCATTGTTGGCAAGCAAATTAATGAAACTATTTTCTTATATTTGTCTGAATGAACATTAACATGTGTTAAAACCAGAATGCAAAGCGATTTTTATGCATATTTTTAATTTCTTAAAAACAGGAAGAAGTTACCAAACAACCGTTGCCGTACCCGATTGGACACAGTGGATTATCGCTTGACAATTTGTATCGAGATGATGACAAAATGGCGACCCGCAGAACGTAGTCAAGTCACCCTATTAAATAATAATCTCATGGACTTATCCTTAAGAAAAAATATTAGTAAAGATGTATACGTATCAGTTTTATTTTTTTCGCGATTATCCCCTTTAACCATTTTTTTTTACATGTATGACTTAAATTAAATATAAAGTAAATATCAAGAGGTGTATCTTGCTAAATTTTAAAATTTCTGGACGCATGAAAACACCTTTTCGAGAACCTCTCGAAGTTGAGTCGGCACGTGGACTTTCCTTACTAAAATTTGAATCCCATTGTCCCGACGTCATTCTACCTTGAAAATCAACGTAATTCCGCAGGAAATTAGAGCTCTGCATTTGTCCGGAAGTTATACATATTATATTTCTACTAAACTTTAAATTTACAAAACAAATTGATGTGTATGTCTTCTTCATTGAATTTGATGAATACTGACTTGAATTTCAAGATTATTTTTCTTAGAAATACATTTTTTTGAAATTTCAAATTAAACATGAAACTTTTTTTTAAAAAGAGTGGCTAGAATATGTTTTGGTCTTACCTCTTCGGCCGGTGTTACTTAGTTCCATCTTTATTCTGTGTGTGTTACTCAAATCACTGAAATCAAATGGTGGAATGCGTTTTGTTCTAATAACATCATTTGTTTTAATGTTTATTGGCGACTGCCTCCGTCCAGCGCATTCTCCCGAATTCGGAAGGGTGTACCAAAGATGTGGCGCTGAAAAATAAAGTTGGGGTCTTGAGTGGTATGTCAAGATATAAATATTCTTTAATGAAATACCACTAACCACATTTTTTCATTGTGAACATGATAAATGAATAAATGTCTAACTTGGAATGGTTTCTTTCTTATAGGTGTATCAATTAGACACTATTGTGTCTTTTCATTTCGCTACAAAAGATCAATTATGTTTATCATAAAGATATTTCCGTCGAATGCAAATCTAATGGAGCTGAAAATGTATTCCAATAAGGGTTTTGCCTTGATTCCTTCTGTTGGTATGTGCCTCATACAGTCAGTGACATTTATTTCTATGTCAGGCCTCAAAGTAGATTTTGATTTTAGGTCGCCAGTTGAAGATCGATTCAACGATCTAAAAAAATGATCACCAACTAAAAGTTTTGGTCGCCAGTCAAAATGTTTTGTTGGCCAGCGATCTTTAAAACGTTTGAAGCTGTCAAAAATAGCAAGCAAATTGATTGATTGATAGGTTAGAATTTAACGTCAAGGGAGCAAAATCAGGACGAGAACAAATCAATCCATGATAAAAAAAAAGTGAGAGAGGCCAAATATAAAAGTGATTGGAACAACTGGGAAATGGGTAGGGACAGGAAATTTAGCCATCTCTGCTGTGCTTAGGAAAATATACCTAGATGAATTGATTAGTTACAGTGTAACGTCCAGTGAGCGATATTGCAGCTACATGTATTTCAGAATGAAAACAGGTAAATCACATCAAACAAGTTATATCTAATAAAAGAAATGAATAAAAGGTGGAAGGGACAATGAGTTTCGATTGGAGGAAAAGTGGACAAATGGGTAGGGATAGGAAATTTAGCATCTTGTATGAATCAAAGAGAGCTGACCTGTTGAGAAATCAGCCGACTACACTTCCTTAATAATGTTATATGACATCGACTAAACGCCGAAAGGGTATGAAAGAGTATAAATCAATACTTCAGACAGTATTAAAGGGGTATGAGCGTCAGATTTCAGAAGCATTCGATATCCTCTGGTTTTATCCACCTAAACAAGGTAAAATATTTTTTGCACATGGATCATATTTTCTTGGTTATACGTCACTTTTAAAGGTATAAAATAGACAATATGTAAAAATTTTGTCAACTTCCAATTATATTTTCATATATTTTAAGGCATATTAACAGCTAATGGAAATTGAAGGAAACTCTAGAGAGAACTGTTTCCCGCCAAAACTTTGACGTCGTATATCTCAAAAATTCTTACATGGATTTTCAAATTTTTTTGCTCATGTTGTTCTTTTAGCAAAGCTTTTCAAAACAAAAGGTCAGAGTTTCCTTTCTAATGACAAATTTTCTGACACTCATACTCCCTTAATACGATTATTCCGGTCGCCAAAATGTTAAGGATATGGTGGCCCAAAAGGCAACTAGTTTTTATTTTAAGTCGCCAATCACTATATTATGTCGCCTTGGCGACCCATTCAGTCTACAAAATACAGCCCTGTATGTAGATTCAAAATTAAATAAAAAGATCCCTTCAAATAGTTTTTGAAGCATGTTGAAATATTAAAATATTGTTTCTATAAAACGAAATTCTGAGAATATAAGCATTCTTGAATTGCCATTCACCTGATTGCATCTGCTCCTCTTCGCCCTTTCAGTTATGGTCCTGTTGGACACGTACGCGTGATAACTGCTGAGCAAGATATCGTTTATATCCCAAAGTTCGGTAATAGGGTCATTTATAAAACGGTCATTAAAACTAAGGACAGGGTATTCGTAACTCTGTACATGTAATTTTTTTAACTTGCTTGTATAGTTTTGTTTGTTAATGTCACAAACTTCTATGTTAGTTTATAAGACAAATAAAATATTTGATTTGATTTCGTAAATTTTTTCAAAAGGTTCCAAATTCAATGAACCCCAGAACATCAACCACAGTGATCAAAATAACTTCAAGATTTGATGGAGGCCGTTAAGGAATAAACCAGAATGTTGGCGAAGTAGAAAAGAGGACAAGGAGATGTTGTCAAGCTGGATCAAGTCGGTTAATTCACTAATTGTTAAAACATCATTGAAGACTAGATCGCCAATAGACGAGGATTACTGTCACTATGAATAGATCAATGTTTGGTCTTTAATTCAATAAAATTTACTTACTTACTTACTTACTATGACTAACTTAAGGCTTTGCGGAAAAATTCTTTATTTCAATTTTTTTTATATGCCGCAGAACATAAATTCATGAAATGTATATTTTAATAATGAAATGATGACGTAATACTACTTACGCACGCCACCTTGGTAATATCCCCAATAATCATCTAGAATTAAAAAAAAATTATATTAAAAATAGTTGTTTTATTAGGATGTTAGTCACGAGATTAATAAATGACTGATTAAAACATGTAACTGCATCAAGGCATCGTCGTAGTTTTGCAGTTTTGATTTGTCAAAGGGGAGAACGCTGAGTTTGGGAAACGTCGTTTACGAAGAGAAACATCGCAATTTGAAAGCACATGACGATGAAGGCCTGCTGACGTATTGAATTTTCCCTTGGACAAAATCCGATTACAATTCCGTGTGTCCGGAAATCTAGAAGAAGAACGAGATTTATAGGCTGAACAGTGACTAAAATAAGCTGACATGAATATTTTTGGTGTCATGCATCTTCACAAATATTTGAAAGTGTTTGACTGGTCAGCAGGAGATAAAATCGAGGACAAACCGGCATAAACTTAGAATACAAGTACTGGCCTCTTAAACTTTGAACATGATATGCAAATGAGCAATTTTGAAAATGAGTCGTTGTTAATACGAATTCTAGAGTAAAGATAAATTTAAGTGTAATCGTTAATAATAGGTCCATAATGAAAAACAAAATACAACCACAAATTATTGTGGTTAAGTAAAAAAAAACAACAAGATTTAATATTTGCCTTTGATTTTTCCTTTTCTGTCAATCATTATATCGCCATATACATTTATGCAATAAAACGATTAGTCATAAGCGTCACAGTGAACAAGAATAGCATACGAAATTACGTCATCTATGAGGTCGAAACTATTAGTTACCTATTTTTTGCGTCGACTGCGTTCACGCAATGGCGACATATAGGTATTATTTTCCGTCGATTTACGTCGGCGTCACAAAAATTTCTGTCTACGCATTTTTCTCAGGAGCAACGAATCCCATGCCAGCCTTCTGCAATTCGGCATTGAATATAAGCATCGGGACCTACACGATGTAAGAGAGTTTTGAATCTCTCGAATTTCCACATCCTATTTGACGGAACTTAAATATTTTTCACTTCCTTCTTGAAAATGTCTGTATTATTTTTCTCAGGAACCATGTTCCCAGGCTTCTGTAATTTGGCATGGGGTATTAGTATGGGGACCTATACTGCTTAAGGCAATTTTTGATCTATCGAATGCCAACTTCCTGTGTGACAGAACTTAGAATATTTTTCACTTCTTTAAAATTTCTGTCATATTTTTCTCGGGAACCACATATCAAGCCTTCTTAAATTTGGCTCAAAATATCAGTACGAGAACCTATACCGTATAACAGAATTTGGATCTCTCGAATGGCTGCTTCCTGTTTGACGAATTTGGAATATCTTTTGATTTATTACGCAAGCAACACATGTAAGACTTAATGCTTAGTTTTATTTTATATATGGAAGCATTCAGTTTAGACAAAAAGGGTAATTTTTTCAACAGTCTAAGGTTTCAGTGCCTCGTTATGTTTGATATCCAATTGTAAGATACAGTTGAAGGCTTCGTTGTGACTTCAAGATGAAGAGCAACAATAAAAGCGTTGTTCCATTGCTGTGTTTTACCATGTATTTGTAGAGATTTTGTCTCATTTGCATATACTCCATATCCCTTCATTGTTAATTTAAGACGGGAGTTTGTCTCTCCTGCAGTATGGAGTCCGTAAAAAGATGTATGCTCTTTATACATTACACCTATGGTGTACTTGTTTTTGAGAGAATTTCTCATATGGATGCACTATCATTCTTTCAAATTTTGGCTTTTTAATTTTTTTGTTATTTAAAATTGTATTTCTGACCACCTGTTTATTGTGCCCATGCATATGTCTCATGATTTTATTACGCCAAGTTTTCTTACAATTGGTTCGATAAGTGCCCTGTGGCTGTTTAAATGTTGTGATCGTCCTCCACTAGTCTTTTTGTCGGGAAATTGATGACAGCGCTGTCATCATGCAATTTCCCGACAAAAAGACTAGTGGAGGACGATCACAACATTTAAACAGCCACAGGGCACTCATCGAACCAATTGTAAGAAAACTTGGCGTAAAGCGATTGTAAGAACACTTTGCTAGTTAAGTTTATGTTTGTTGACGATCCCGCATCCATGGATCAAAGGAAAAAAGACATGGATGTAGCGTTGCTCAGCAATTAGCAAAGAATTCCGATCAAACTGGTGCTAGAGGCCGTCTTGAACTTGCTATGAGGTATGAGTAATGCTCATTGTTGAAGGCCTTACGGTCACTTCAAGATGAAGAGCAACAATAAAAGCGTTGTTCTATTGCTGTGTTTTACCATGTATTTGTAGAGATTTTGTCTCATTTGCATTTACTCCATATCCTTCATTGTTAATATATGGCTAGTTATAGTAAACAAGACTAGATAAGAGACATTTCCTTGTCAGAATCGGGATTTTTTTATCTCAGGGCCGATTTTCCTATAAATGTATGTTTTTCAAATTTAAATGTCTTTGAAAATTTGAGTCTAGCTTCATAAGTGCATACACACCGCTTCCATAAGGTATATAGATAGATAAAAATTCCGATTCTTCGTGCAATTAAGACTATCAAAGTCGAAATTTCTACCCTTATTAAAAAAAAAAGGAAAAAAAAAACAGTATGTGCTGTTCTAGCTTTCACACAAATGAGTTACCACAGCACAATATATTGAAAAGTCGCAAGTTTTAAGTAAATAAAATTTTACAGTCACAATGATTTTCCCATAGGGTCTGTAAGTCTCGTCATGTGACTCACGAGAGTCCACGATAAACAAGAAATTGCAAAACATGACGTTTGAGGATTATGAGGTTTGAAACGTCATTTTTTTTTTAAATGTTACTTCCGGGTACAAGTTTTGGTCCCGGAAGTACCAAAATTGTACGAGAAATAAAAGCCTTATACAACGAAAACAATCTGATACGATAGAAAGCAAAGAGTACCATTCTCATCAGATATTTAAATAAGTAACGTCGATTTATCCTTCAATATTTTTATACCCCGTCACACGTAGTGGCGAGGATATATGTGATACCCTCAGTCGTGTCCGTCCCCCGAAGGTTTCCGACTGATAACTTGTGAACGAAATAACATAAGGTCTTGGTACGTAACTTTTTTACCACCAAACTCAGACCAAGTTCGATTTCGGGTTCATTGGTCCAAGGGGTTCTGGAGTTATGCCCCTTGAAATTTGAAATTTTGCAAATTTTATTGTTTCCGACTGATAACTTGTGAATGAAATAATATATTATCTTCAAACTTGGTATGTAACTTGTTAACTACAAAACTCAGACCAAGTTCGATTTCGGGTATAGAGGTCCAAGGGGTTCTGGAGTTATAAAACAACGGCAGTAGAATACCGAAGGAACNACACCACATGCCCACAAAACACACGAACGTTACATATACAACACAAAAAAACTAAAGCACTAACAGTGTGAACTCTCAATAAACAAGAGTGACATAACCCTTGAAATCTTGAAATTTTGCAAATTTTATGGTTTCCGACTGATAACTTGTGAATGAAATAATACATTATCTTCAAACTTGGTATGTAACTTGTTAACTACAAAACTCAGACCAAGTTCGATTTCGGGTTCAGAGGTCTAAGGGGTTCTGGAGTTATGCTCGTTGAAACTTAAATTTTGCAAATTGTAGTGTAATTTGTGAATGAAATAATAAATTGTCTTCAAACTTAGTATGTAACTTGTTTACTTCAAAACTCGGGCCAAGTTCGATTTCGTTTTCAGAGGTCTAAGGGGTTCTGGAGTTATGCTCCTTGAAACTTTGAAATTTTGAAAATTTTAGAGTTTCCGACTGATTTCTTGTGAATGAAAGTAATATATTGTCTCCAAACTTAGTATGTAACTTGTTTACTACTGAACTAAGGCCAAGTTCGATCTCGGATTCAGAGGTCTAAGGGGTTCTGTAGTTATGCCCTTTGAAACTTTGAAATTGTGAGAATTTTAGGGTTTCTGACGGATAACTTGTGAATGAAATAACAAACTGTCTTCTAATTTGGTATGAATTTTTTTGCTATAAAACACAGGCCAAGTATATTTTTGGGTTCAGAAGTACACAGTGATCTGGAGTTATGCCTACATGTATTTAAACTTTGAAATTTTGTGAAACGTGGCGGGGTATCATGTAATGCACCATTACTATTTTTTGTATGTTTGGGGTCTCGCGGTATCATATTCTTGTTAAAGGATACCCATATCAGCATCATAAATTAACAATGAAGGTCAATGAAGGGATATGGAGTAAATGCACATGAGACAAAGTCTCTACAAATACATGTTTAAACCAAGCAATGTAACAACGCCTCTATTATTATTCTTCATCTTGAATAGACGATATTCCACTTTCAAATTTTTGGGTAATTGTCGACATCTTACCCCGAATCTACTGGAAACTGGTACATGACGTCAGTAGAGCGTAATCTAGGAATTCTTCTATTTATTTTCTTGACCTAAAATAAATTGGTTGGAAATGACCCGCCTGGGATAAAATGTTGATTTATGACATGTTCGACTTTTTTCAAATCATAAATACCTTAAATATGTTGATTGAAGAATTAATTCCCTTTGCCCTCATACAGCGGGACGCCATTTTTACCCCGTTTGACCTCTTTGACCCGCCATTCTAATACCCGGACATTCAGGAATTTGATTTCTGGAAGAACGTTTATTCACAATGAGGTCTTCAACAATGAGCTATTTCTTCATAAATAGATGTATTTTTGTCTTGCGTAAGAGTGAATGACATACTAGTAATTGTAAAACTGTTCTTGTAGTCACTTCAACCTATCAGCACCCGATAATCTTGGAATAACGTGTCACTTACTTGTTTTTCCTTCTCTTGGCCTGGAAACGATGGATACTTGTCCATACTTATTTTTGGTGGTAACCGAAACTTCTACATTCAGATACGACGGACCTAGAATTGAAAATGTGTATGATCTTGTCTGTTTACCGTTAGAGTAATGAATAAGGAAATAGTTCTTATCAAAACATTTCATTTGTTAGGTATGGTTTACATGTAAGTTTCTTTGAGACAATCCTTTACGCCGAAGCCAAATGCTTGAGTATTTGCTCCAAATAATACTTTAATACTTTTATAAAGAAAATGCACAATTTACGCCCAATTAAGGGCCAAAGGCATATAACAAATAAAGTGACAATATACATTTTAAACAAACAGACATATAAAGCAAATGAAATTAAATGCCCCCTGTCCTCAGTTCTAGCGACTGCTTTAAAAAGGAACTAAGCAATTTCACTTGTTGATTAGTCACTGGATTTAGGACAATATTAAGTATTTTGTTTTTCTCTAGGTTTTTGTCTATATTGAATTTTTGTAAGAAAGTTAATGAATCTCTTGTGATACCTGTATTAAGTTGTTAGAAATGCGATGGCCACAAGACCCTTAGTTATAAAGCAATTAAGGAATTGTAAGATTAATGTACCGTTTTTTTTACTTTGTCAGCAATGAGTTTCTGACTGTTGGGCTGAGGAGTATTCACAATGACTCACAGTCCACAGGCAAATGCATAAACCCATTGGTGACAAAAAACTTGCTGCTGTAAGATCAATTTTAGCAGAGGGTCCTTTCATTAAGGTGTGTCTTTTCGGTGCAGATTAAGGATGTAGTAAGGTGAAATTAAATAAATCTTCGATTTCAAATTGATACCATAAATGGAAAGAGCATTGGTAAAGGAATAAAAGCAGCTAAATACATTGATAGATTATGGACCATGTTTTCAAGATATTTCACATTTTAAAAAATGGCGGGAAAAGGCTCTCTTGGACTTTTACCTTAATATAGCATTGACATTTTATTGATTTCTTTCTCATGAAAGAAAAGTCTACTATCAAATGAAATCTTGCCTACTAACCTTAAATGAGCCACTGAAGCCTTTATTGACTAAAAAAATTGGTGTAATGGGGCAAAATATTTTGCACAGTAATAATGGATAAAATCCGAGAAATCCGAAGGACTTATACGAATTTCAAAAACCTCACCTTACTACATCCTTAAATCAAGATTTTGTTGATAAAGAACAATTAACCAACTGAATCTGAACAAAAAAGTTTTTGTACACAATAAAACAGATTAATTACATGAAAGGTGTTCTTCCACTCCAATAAACAATTAACGATCAACTGTTTTCATATTGATGCACGAACTCTAGACTTGATAAAGAAGGACCTGAGAACCAATTAATTAACTTTTGATGACCTAAATTGCATTACTTTTCATATTCAAAAAATAATTAAGAAAATCCATTTCGTCTTTCGGTAAAACTCAACTCTAAAGTAAAGGAGGAAATATACACGTACGTCATTTTAACAGAAAAAATAAAAACTAGACATCAAATCTTCATGTTTCAATGACAGTTTGTCTTAGCTGGTTTAAAAATACATTTTTCATTTCAAAATCTAGTTCAAACGTGAGTGAAATTCAAACTGAAACCTACAATATACGCCATATCAAGTTCAAAAATACATTGTAAATTTTGCACAACTATAGCAATATTTAAGGTGAGAGCCAATGTCAACGAAATGACAACACTGACGTTTGTTTTCCATGAACAAAAAATACAGAGGTCTATATCTTCCTTTTAAGTTGAAAAGGATATCGGTAATTAACATTTATAAAAATTTTCAGGTATTTCTTAGTAAGATGTGAACAAATTCCATTTTGTTACCCAAAATTTTGCACTTTAACAATGCCTATTGCAACCGAGACCCCTAACAAAAAGTACCAAAAAATGTTTCAACTTAAAATTTTCTAATGTATTTTAGGTCACAATCAAATGAAAATTTTGTGAGTTTTGATTTGACCTTTAAGAGATTAAATGTAATTTTGAGATTGGTTTTAAGCAAATCATATTCTTTGATTAAAGGGTAGTTAATAGTTTAATGTTTTTCCTTACAAAGTATCAAAAGGGACCCACAGTTTCTTTCGGGATTCAGTTTAATCCTTAAAAATCTTATGTTGGAAAAAGCCTCTCTAATTTTTATTCAGTTTTCACATGGTTTCCTCTCTAGAGAGAGAACAAGTCTTGTAAAATTTTCCGCCAAATCTATTCGGAATACAATCCTCGGTGTTTTTCATCAGTCATGAGAGAAACAATTACTAAAACTATGAAATTTCTCACATGTCATTTAAGTTTAGGAGCTCGGCAAGCCTCGCTTTAAAACATTGCAACACTCGATGAGGGAAATTTCATAAGGGACCGACCATTTAACCTGAGGGGGGGGGTTATGGCTTTTTTCTGGACAATTTATTTATTTTTTTCACGTGCATCAAGAAAAGATTTTTTTTTCAAAAGTAACATTATTTTTTGGGGCAGAAATTCTCCGTCAGAATTTTTTTTTTCATCATTTTGGAAGCCAAAATATTTTTTTTCACATAAAATCGGCTTCAGATTATTTTTTTAGAAAAAACCATAGCCCTCTTTAAGTTAAATGGTCGGCCCTAAACAACTAACTTTAGTTTTAGAAATATAGTCTCTAACATTTTTTTACAGTTTATGACGTATATTTCTCACATCGACATAGTAAAATTTTCACATTTTTAAGTTCGAGGTTTACCGAGAACTTTAAAATGTGGAAAATGAACTATTGAGAAGTGAGAAATAATCGTAATAAACCGGAAAACAATGTAAGCAATTTTTTCTCTAATTCCTACTCAATTCGATCTCCGTAGTGTCCAGTCTCACTATGCCACCATTGTGTTGCTATCATCGTTGCTATGTGTATCATTGTGCCATTCATTTAAAGGGATGTTGCGTATAATGTTTTTGATAAAAATGTCAAATTATCAATAACTTGAGTAAAAAAAATACAAAAACCATTTCGTTAGACAATCGTGTAGGTGTTAATTTCATCGACATCCGGTTGCACTATTTCTATAAACTGAAACGAGACATTTACATGGTTGACCAATCGTCAACTGAGATAAAATTTACACGCATTGATAACTAATCTATCAGGAGGTGATTTAATTTGTTAGAAATTCAGGAAACTATATCCCATTCTCACTATGGGCTTATTATCTCGTTATCACGTGATATCTCGTGCCAACGAGATAATAAATTGTGCCAAAAGCAGTTTTGAGACGAGATATCGAGTCCAGCAAAAGAAATAATAAGAAGTCTAAGAGCAAACGGGAAGAAAAAGCAATATTTGCATAACCCTATAAATAATCCCTACAAAGGTCATTACAATTCGTTTCATTGTTTATAGATACATCGGTACACAAACGAATACCGAGGCAAGAACGAGGAAAGAAGGAATTCTAAAATCATAAATCAAAAATCACGACAATTCACAGCCAACACTAATTTAGACAGCATGACAAAGACAAAACAAATAAACAAAAATGAACAAGAACGCTACAAAACTTAAGCACTAGCAGTGTGAACCCCTATAAAACTGAGGTTTCATATGGTGCTCAGAAAGGGTAAGCATGATCTGCTCCACGCGTGGCACCCGTCAAACTGCCAGTTAAAAGTGTCGGTGTCAGCCAGTCCGGTAACAAACTCTGGATCTACCCAAAGATATATGTTCTCATTTGTGAAATAGAAACATTTTAACGGTTTGTCAAATCGTGGTGACAACCGAAAAACTTCTGTAGTGACAATTGCAACAGTGACTGAACATATCCTTGATGTATAAGTTTTTGAGACAGTAATTTCGCTCTGTTGACAAAATCGCTGTACATACTACAGGCACGGCAATAGCGAATGGGTTGTGAAATGTACACGTCATATGGCGGAGATGTGGAAATATTACTGCTCAAAAAAGGGAAGTTCACTATTGGAAAGTCGAAATCGGCATGCTTGTCGTAAAGTTTTGATGTTGTCTATGTAGAGGTATAGGTCCAGGTATGATGCTGATGATGGTGTATCAGTGGTCTCTTTAATTTCGAGTTCATTTTGGTATATAAGATGAAGGTTATCCTTAAATTGAGGATTGTTCAATGAAAGAACAGCAGTGTGACGGGTGCCACGCGTGGTTCAAATCATGCTTACCCTTCCGGAGCACCCGATGATACCTCAATTTTTACATGGGTTCGCACTGCTAGTGCTTTAGTTTTGTGGCGTTCTTGATCATGTTTGTTTATTTGTTTTGTCTTTGCCATACTGTCTCAATTCGTGTGGCTGTGAAATTTCCGTGATTTTGGATTTAGGATTTTAGAATTTCCCCTTTTCTCGTTCTTCTTCGGTATTCGTTTGCCGATGTATCCTCTTCTGTATACCTTTTGTGCGAATCAGTGTGATGTTTAACAAAATATTTTAACTAGATAAATATCTATATAACTACTTATTATCTAGATAATTTATGTAGATAATAAGTAGTTATCTAGATATTTATCTAGTTAAATATCTAG
>MJUU01051071.1:22651-39577 GCA_002080025.1 Modiolus philippinarum | reverse complement strand
CTAGTGCTTTAGTTTTGTGGCGTTCTTGATCATTTTTGTTTATTTGTTTTGTCTTTGCCATACTGTCTCAATTCGTGTGGCTGTGAAATTTCCGTGATTTTGGATTTATGATTTTAGAATCCCCCCTTTTCTCGTTCTTTCTTCGGTATTTGATTGCCGATGTATCCTCCTCTGTATATCTTTTGTGTGAATCAGTGTGATGTTTAACAAAATATGAATATCTTCTTTCACCCTTTTCATGAAAAAGAAAGGAAATGGGGTAAATGTCAAGGAGACAACATCCCATATCCAGGTTAAAACGACCCAAAAACAAAACATCTAGGGGTCACCATATGGTCTTCAACACAGTGAGGAACCTCACACCATATAGTAAGCCCTAAATGGCCCCAAAAGGGTAAAAAAGTGGATAAATCAATGGAAACAAACCACATCTAATAACCCAAATATCAAGAAACTAAAATTTTATAAGAAGACAAGGACAAGCCAACCAACATATTCCTGACTTTGGGACAGGCGCAAAAATTGCGGTGGGGTTAAACTCGTTTTTTTGAATCCAAACCCTCCCCCTATGTGTGGTGAATGGCTAAAAATAAATACACAAAAAGACTCACAGTAAAAATCAAACTACAAAAAGGCCAACTTATCAAGACGAGTACCCTTACAATGAAGTACATAAAACATGAAGACAATACACACAGGTACTGTCCGGACAAATGCTCGCAGTTACTGACAGCTAGCTAAGTACATAATTTCCGTTGACTATGATATCAAGCCTTCTTACATATGAAATTTCAATTGAAATACTTCTGAATAGATTTTGTATAACAAAAAGACTAATGTATTAAATCCCGAAGTACTGACTTAAGCTTATCTTTTGGAAGAGTAGCATATAGAGCAGAAAAAAAATTTTGACTGAATTTCTCTTATGGAAATTTCACCACCATTTAATTTGATGGCAGTTTTTTCTGATATTTTCCAAATTGATATAATTTTAAATTTGATTAATTTGACTTTTATGTCCAGTGAGCAATATTTCAATTTATAAGAACGAGAAGAATTTGATCAATTAAAAAAATATAAAANTATCTAGTTAAATATCTAGATAATTTATCTAGTTAAATAACTAGATATTTATCTAGTTAGATAACTAGATATCTACTTAATTAACTAGTTATGTATATGATTATGTGTTGGCAGAAATATGCCACCATAGACTGATATTTTCCAAATTGATATAATTTTAAATTTGATTAATTTGACTTTTATGTCCAGTGAGCAATATTTCAATTTATAAGAACGAGAAGAATTTGATCAATTAAAAAAATATAAAAAGGAAAAAATATTGGATGTGACCACCGGGGCAAAAAAATTTGATTCAAGCTTTAAAATAGCAGGAATTGATAGAATATCATTCTAAATGAATATGTCCGTATATCGAAAAAAAAACAGAAGGGTTTCTACACTGCATGGAACGTACTGTGTTTCTGTACAGTTTGTGTAAAATAGTTTGCAGCCATGCTTTCCGTATCTAATGACCTTTCACTCTTTGCGCAGATCAGTTGGAACCGAAGATTTTCATTTCCGGGAATTAGCATATCATTTCCGAGAAAAAATGATTTCATTTCCGGGAATTTCTATATATCATTTCCGGGATTTTTATAATATGAATTTTCCACTAGTATACATCATTTCCGGGAATTCTAAAAGGACAAATATACCTTAGCCAGGTACTAAAATACAAATCTACCCTAGGCAGGTTCATATAACTTTTAAGTGCTGTTCATCTCGGGATTTTGACCTAAATCTATTGTGAGGTGAATTGTGATATTCACATGTGTACCTAATTAGTTTTGTTCACTGCTGGAGATTGAAGGATGATTTTGAGCAGAATACGTAGTTAAATGTTTTGCATTGTCTTAAATATTTTAAATCATGTGTTCTTCCATTACTTGGTTTAATCATGTATTTGTAGACTTTGTCTCATGTGCATACACTCCATATCCATTCTTTGTTTTGTTAAAAACGGAAAGCGGTAATATCTTTTCATATGTTTGTTCATCTAGTTCCTAATATTCTTTTGAGATATTTGCAATTAAACTTTTTATGACACTTTTATCCTACACATGCCTTTGTATAGAGAACTTCAATCTCATCTTTTAGATTTGTCTGTATGCATGTATTTAAAAAATCTCGGAAAGGATTTGTATAATTTTACCGGAAAAGAAATACAGAAATTCCCCGAAATGAAAATTCTGAAATTTATGAAATTCCCGGAAATGAAATCCGTCCGTTGGAACAAATCAATTTGTAAAGTAATAACCTTTAATGCAATAGTTACTATTAAAATTATAGTATTTACAGAAATTAATTAGATTTAAAGAAAACAATAAACATACCAGCACTATGGCATCCTTTGATAATAAATGAAATTATCAAAAAAATTGCCCCTGTTGATTTCGTCATATTATATTGTTGCATTCTCACATGCACACATGTTGATAATAATAATAAAGCTATTTACAATAATTAAGAAATTAATTTCACGTGAAAATGACATCTGATTGGCGTATAAGAGGAAAATAGGTCATTCTGTTCTACATAAAGTATATAAACTTCAAAAGACTATTAATACACCTTTTTAATCAATCAGCATTAATTACTATATAATAAAATGAAAGAATGCACTTTTACAGGTTTTCAAACAAAAATAAATAAAAATGAGAGTATTTTTTATGCCAAGATCTTCCAAACATTTATTTCAGTGTTTTTGTTCATAGGTACTTTGAAAGCGTGCAGAATTTCCGGTATACAAACAACCTTGTGTATTTCTACCTTGGTGTTTTGTCCGTTGCGGTTAGATCTTTATTAATCAGTTATATTTTGTGGATATTCTACCCTAGTGCTAAAAGAAAGGAATACACTGCCGGAATAAATCCCTTGTTACAACTTTGATGAACTTCATTTACTGTTAATGATTCCAGCGTATTTCGAGTATAATCTATAGTCGCAATAATCTATGGATAATGTACAAACCGGCCCTACTGATGTACGATCGCTACGTTGTTTTGTTCTGATCCAGAGCTGACAAGAATGCAGTTTGATCCTGTACTAGGCAAAATTTTGTCAGATATTATCAAAATAATAACAGCAACATTTTCGAGTGTTTTGTAAACTTAACTCCCTCTTGATAGCTCCGTCCTTAGCTTATTAGCTCTTTTCTATTTAGATTTTATTGGTTATTTGTTCTCTATCATCTTTCATACGTATTACGATTCATGGACATCCAAAAGCTGTGATTTTATTTGCGCTGAAGAGACATAAGTTGTCAAAATATTAATCCACAAAAACTAAATTATTAGAAACTACGAGTTTTTGTTATTTTCTGTCAAAATGCAAATTTTCCCCATCTATCATAAATTTAATGTTTAATTTAAATTATTCAATAATTATTCATTGCTACACATTAATAGGTCAATTACCTAATATTGTGTTCTATTATCCCAAAGAGAAAGTACGGAAAAGTTTGAAAGGAATTTTGTGATGAGTTAACATTTAAATAGTCTTAAATCAGGTCTTGACAACCTTGACATATTCTCGTATGTAAAATTATTTTTAATGTCATTTTTTACAGAAATTATATATATCTTCATGTCATTTTTATCGTAATGACATCATTTAAAAACAATTAATCTTAAAATAATATGTGTTTCTTCAAAGGCGGAAATGGCAAGAACGATGAATATTTCGTAGAAAGACGCAAAGTTTAATGTCAGTATTCTATCTCTCTAAAACCTCTGGAATTTTGATTTTATTCATTTTGACTATTAGGTTAAAACTCCTGAAATTTCAGGGCTTTTTTAAATTACATTTATGTAGTATTGCTGAAATCTATGAATTCCCATTAAGAAAATTACCTGGAATTTCGGAATTTATCATTTCAGGAATTATTTTAAAACCACTCGATTATTTAGGTTACTATCTTATAGAAGTCTGGTTTATAACCTCTCGCTTGGCAACATACGTAAAAAATTACCGAAAATGTCATCCCTTTTCGATTTCTAATTCTTTAAGGTAGATAGACACTAATATTCATATCCATGAGATTTTGTTATAAGTCGGCACAATTGAAGAACCAATCCTACTAACCTGAAATCTGTAATAAAAAGTATGGGTCACCATGCTTGTTTTTTCTAGAATCGAGGTCAAAGTTTGCTCATTTTTAGCCATTTTTCATCCAAATTAACAAAGAATGCACGGAGAAAACATGGAAAGGCATTTTTCAGCTTGATTGAAATAAACCTGCTATCCATGAGAATTTTAAATATTTTTGCAAATAGATAGTTATTGATAAGATCTACTGATTACAACGAAAAAATATATGTGTCACCATGCTTTTAAGGGAGATATTTTACAAAGTGTTCGGATCAAACATTATTTACGGAAAAAGGGAAATAATTCGCGGCAAAGTTAGCAAAATATGACGTTTCATATCTGTCAATCCATTATGACGTCACAAAGGAAAATATGTTTAATTACTGTTCCGGCCTGAAAATCAAACCTAACCGGTATCCGGCTCTTTATTTTTCAAATGCGCGATTTAATTGCGCAGCGCAGTTCAGTGTCTATTAATTAATGTCAATAAAAAATGAAAGGATATTGAGTAAATGCACATAAACTCCACAAAGCAGGAGAGACAAACTCCTGTCTTACAAGAACCAGTGAAAGAATATGGAGTACATACACAAAAAGCAAAGTCTCTACAAATACATGGCTAAAACGAGCAATTGAAAAACGTTTCTATTGTTGTTCTTCATCTTGAATTTACCAATAGGCCTTAAGATTATGAACTCCTCTGTCGTTCAAGTTTACGAAAGAAAAGAAATGTATCTAGAAATTCAAAGGTTTTATTTTAGAATTAATATGAAATATCACTGAGAGACATGCTAGATATCACTTGATGAATCTCTTAAATAAATTACTGTACTTATATTTAAGAAATAATATAACGCCTTCGACACACAATTTTTCTTTTTGAAATCAGGAAAGAAAATGTAAGAAAATATTTTAAATAAATTTCTAATTGAATACCGAAGCAATTAAGAGCCAAATACATCGGCAAACGAATACCGAAGCAAGAACGAGGAAAGGGGGAATTCTAGAATCACAAATCCAAAATCACGGCCATTCACATCCAACACGAATTTAGACAGTATGACAAGACAAAACAGATAAACAAAAATAAACAAGAACGCCACACAACTTAAGCAGTAGCAGTGTGAACCCCTATAAAAACTGAGGTATCATCAGGTGCTCCGGAAGGGTAAGCATGATCTGTTCCACGCATGGCACCCGTCACACTTCCAGCCAAAAGTCCGGTTTTGTCACAGTCGGCGGTATTAGTCAGCCCGGATACAAACTCTGGATCTACACAAAGATATCTGTTCTTATTTGTGAAATATTAATATTATATAAGAATATAAAGAGAACTTTATTTGCACAATATTGCAACGGTCTGTCAAATCGTTGTGACGACCGTAAAACTGCTTTAGTGACAAAATCATACATCCAGAATGAATGGATTAAACAGGATTACATACAGAGAGAATGTAAACGACGAAGACGAAACAAATAAATCAGTACGTTAAAATAAACGCCACAGAAAATAAAGCACTAACAGCGTGAACCCCTAAACTAACAGGAGTGTCATCAGGTGCTCCGGAAGGGTAAACATGACCTGCTTCACATGTGACACTTCATGTTCAATTTTATATATAGAATTATCACCTCAATTGTTTCGTCAATATCAACAGCTTTTAACAATATGAGAACCATAAATGCTCTGCCATTTGGCAGGAATCATCTGAAAGAAAACATAATTGCAGTAAACATTTTATGTCATATATTGCTCGTGGGAGATATTTCGTAACTTGAGAAGATTTCTAAATTCAAGAAAGCAGAAGTTTTCTACCAGACTCATTTTTCTGGCTAGCATCGAAGTACTCCTCTGCTGGGATACGGAGCACTCCCATGGACTTTTAGTCAATCAACATAGGCATCTGCCAAGTAGTAATACATAAATACCCAGTTACTGTAACTTAGGTACCTGCAGAATGCCATCATATGTTTTCTCAGCGCAGATAACATCAAAAACACATGGAAGACGTTAAAAAAAACGAAAATTGTATCAAAGCCGATAGAGAACAAATTAATAAAATAATGAGACAAATAAAAATAAAAAACTCAGTTCAAGACAGAACCTTGTAGGAAATCGATACAGCTTAGTTTTAAATTATTTCTAAATTTTATATATTCTGATTTTGGTCAAGTATTACTGGTATACTGGGTTATCGAATACCTTGTGCAAAACCAGGTAATCATTCAACATTTAAATAGTCAAAATCATGCGTAATTGATTCGTTAACACATGCAATATTTCTCTTTTTAAGAGCTAACCTGGACCATAGCCGCCACAGACAAGTCAAATAACCTAGATGTTAAAGAGTCTCATTTACAAACATGTTAAAAGACCTGCATGTTAAAGGTGAGATTATCTTTGAATGTGTTTTTTTTTTTTTGCCTTAGGATCAAATGTAAAGTAACTTCCCCGCTTGTGGCCTTTATAGATGTAGTGCATGGAAATTTTAGGATCACATACTGGCAAAGACGATACAAACAAAATATAATACAAACGCCACAAAAAATAAACACTAACAGTTTGAACCCCTAAAAACATTGCAACGATCAGTGGTATTGTAATAACGACCATAAACTTTTTGAGTGACAATAGTAACAGTGATTGAACATAACCCTGGCTAAGTAGCTTTTGAGATAGTAATTTTGCTCTGTTGACGAAATCGATACATGTACTCATTACATGCATGCCATTAGCAAATGAGCTGTGAAATGTAGACTACATATGCTGGAGATATGGGCATATTACTACACAAAATGGGGAGTTCACAATTGGCAAGTCAGTCAATCGAAATTGTCGAGTGAACAGGGTAAAATATTTAAAGTATAATGTACCATAGCCATCAGATATGATTGTTTTAATGATATGCAGCTTAATTGCATTTTATAATCAGTAAATCATGACTTGTGCAAATATTTGTCTGTTTTTTTTTAATAACATCTAGCTAAGAGGTATTATTTTCGTTTTTTTTTATTATTGCAAAGATTGATAGTGTTTGAATACAGCTGTCATGTACATTGTATAATTTGAAAAATAAGTTATTGAAATTTGTTTTTATGCGTGCCTTGTGGGTTTATTTTACAAATTAAATACATTTTATAAAATCAAAACAAAAATACCACTTCACAAGTGGTAGTTAGAAAGCAAAGTAATGTAAGTATTCTAAGCGATTGCTTTTTGTGGAATTTTCTGTACACAGTTTTTAAGGACTACATGTACATGTATATCAGTTTGTTGGAAACCACACATACTTTAACTCCTGAGTAAGAATAACAAAATACTGAAGTTACTCTTAATTTAGTTTCTGCATTTGCGCATTTCGACAACTTATGTCTCGTCAGTGCAGATCATATCAAAACATTTAGAAATCCATTAAACGAAATATGGGTAAACGCTTATAGAGAACAAGTTACCAATATGATGTCAATAGTTAAGCCAAAATCAACAAAGGACATAGCTATGCGAGAGGGAGATACTCCTTTGTTTTGAACATAATTTTGTTAAATTTAAATATTGCAAGTTTCCAAATAAAATCCGTTTTCGGGCCAGCACTGAGTTAATGGCAATTGGGTTGGTGGATATCCTCGGGAACTAACAGTTCACCAGCAGTGGCATCGACCCAGTGCCAGTGGTAATAACAATAAAATACCGAAGTAACTGTTAATTCAGTTTCTGCATGTGCGCATATTTCGACAACTTGTGTCTCTTCTGTGCAGATCAAATCAAAATATTTGCAAATTCATATAAGAATGTAAGGCTAAGCCTCTTATAAAATAAGAAAATATATACATCCGTTAAATTAGCTTTGAGATCTAGTGACCTGAATATTTTAAATACATACTGGCCTCTCACTAATACTGCCGATGTCTAATGAAATATATATTGATTCTTGACCAAATCCTGCGGGAAGTTTTGAGTTTGATTTTTCTTCCGTAGTGCGACAGTGTTTTACCAGCAGACTAGGCTCCTTTAGCTAGCCGGCAGTTTAGCGGCGAGCACCCCTTGACCCATCTTTCAAAACCACGTATTGTCATATTCTCTCCTTTCAAGATTGCGGTCATGGAGTTAGTAGTCTACCTGTATTGGGTTTTATTCGTATGTTTACTAAACTATAGGGAAACGGGACAGATAAAGGGGAGATTTGGATACCCATAAACCGGTTTAACCCTACCACTGGCTTTTGCTAGTGCCGGTACCAAGTCCGGCTGTCCCCAGTTCCTATCATTTGTTCACATTTGTCTTTTGTCTGTTTAGTGTTAGATTGTGGCATGTAATTATAATTTTCAGCCATTGTAGGTGTTTCCTGTTGTCCCTTTTATTTCACTTAAAAAATCTTGTATTTACATGAACCCATTATGGTTTTTTTTTCATTTGACTTCATTTGTTTATTTATATTTCTTTTTAGTATTTTTTATTTATTTTTTTTGTTTATTTATTTATTTTTTTTTTAGGGAGAACGGTCCAGTTGTTGGACTTCTAAATTAGATTCGTATCATGGTTTCGTAATAATACCACTGGCTTCGAATGGCCCCTTATTTACTGGTTAATACGAGTACATGGTTTCTTCGAAGCAATTTATCAAACTTTGAAAGATAAGGTCTTTAAGGGATTTTCTTTCGTATGAAATTTCAGAAACTGGTAGAAAAGAAACTGACGATAAGTTTTAAAGTAAAAACAAGTGTTATTGTTTGATACAAGCGTGAAGCCTAATCACAGTTTGAAGTTTCACAAAATTGCAAAAAAAATATTTAAAATGCATTAAAACAAACGAAGTATGTATCACTTTCGTTGTTTGCATTAGATACCATAGTAGCCAAAACGGAAAATCGAATTCGCTATTCCTCTAAGTTTCGGCATATCTAGATTCATAGAAAGAATACTTCCTGTATTGTGCAAATAATGCCCATTTTTCGTTTTTCTTTTGCTGTGTGAGGTTTCATTTATGACCTTTTTACGTTATTGGGCACAATAAAAATAAAACTTTAAATGGAAAGCAATAGATTGGTATAATTCAAGTGCAGCAGGAATAATTCTTCGTGTTATTCGGGATGTAGTGTATCATATAGTACTGGACAAAATACCTGAGAGTAAAGGCCTACATGCACATGGTGCTGACCTTGCAACAGCTTTAAGGAATTTCGCTTCTCATGTTTTTGGATTTCTGTCAGATTTTCGGAATCCTAGGGTTTTATCCATTGGAAAGCAGTATAATTTTTTGCTCATTGACCCCCTTATTTTTTCCATATTTTCATTTTATACATCTTTTTTAGCATTCTGTGAAAATTTCATGGAATTCTATTTATTCTGTCACATTCATTCATGGTCAAACAGTGCTAATGTTAATCCTATGAAAAATCAGAGGAGTTCGGTTTCCCGCCAAATTTTCAATCACTTAAATCTCAAAAAACGAGACCATCAACCTATCAATTTTTTCACTTAATTAAGGTAGATGGGTACTCCAAATTTTTTTCCATAGATTTTCTTTATTTTGTCAGGAAAGTTTCCTTATTATATGAGAACTGAAATAAAAAAATAAAAAAGGGGTCACCGTGCTTGTTTTTAAGATAGCTGATATCAAAATAATCAAATATTTCGAATGAATATATAGGGAAAACAGGTATTCTGTTGTTTTCTTTTAAACTATTCCATAGATTTCTTTCTTCTTTACACGCATGTTAGCCCTTTGAACATACTTTTAAAAAATATGAAGAAAAATGGGGGTCAGCGACTTTGTTTTCTTTATAATTTGTAAAATGTGAATTTTCAAAGGGATAACTATATAAAATATTTTTATCAGATTATCTCCCTTTTTCAGATATCCTCTTCCAAATTATTTAATTATCAAATTACCATTCCTCATTAGATAAATGTATGTAAAATTAAGGCAATAAAGGCCCTTTGCTTTTTATTCCTCTGATATCATATCAATTGATAAATTACAAATAAAACTATTTGCATATTTAAAAAGCAAATAATACCACAACAGTAAAAATAACAAATTCAAAATGGCGGAAGACTACCGATCTACCTTAAATTAATTCTATTTTGATTTTCTAACAAAAAATCATGTTTACTAGAAATCCTATTTATTTTCAAATGGAGTAGCGAACCCCCTTAATATATTCATGTGACAAACAACAAAGACAAGACACAAATTAACATAAAGTACCCTTTCGGGAAGAATCATTGAAAGTCCCGAATTCCCCTTCGCGGGATATGTTTAGCCACAAATATTTATTTGTTCCGACTTGAAGCAGTCACTGCATGGTGAAAAATATTCTGGTCCTAGACAACATGTTTAAATAAAATATTAATTACAATTTTGAAATTTTAGGAATTAATTATGAATTTTTCCTAATCTACCACATAAGTATGAGTTTGGCTTACATTATATAATAACAGAAAATTCACAGTATGCCAGGAAGGGTTTGCTATTGTGTGTTGTCTTATGGGTATGCATAGAAAAAAAAATGTGTAGATAAAACTTCAAGGAAAATTAGAAGCAGCGAAGTCTCATAGATTTTAGAAAATAAGTAAATAAAACAAAATAATTACTAATAAAAAGTACACTAGCCACGACGATGGATCCTACGTTTTTCCACAACTGCCCTTGATAGGTGTGCCTATTAAAGATTAAATCTTGTTAGAAACTAGTTTACCTTTGCACAGCCATGAGTAAGGGAGATAACTTAATAAGCAGATATAACCAGATGTCTCACGAATAACGAACGGTTATGATTTCTTCCCGTAAAAAGATAGAAGGCGGCTTTGATATTCCAGTTTGACAGTCATTTGTTATAAGAATGAATGAGCAGAGTTTTGTATGAAACCAGTGGGAGATACAACCCTATGCGAAGAATTCTGGCTCTCCAACTCTCAAACACTCTTCAAGATGCCTAAGAAGGGGGCCCACTTCATAGCATAAAACATGAGTTATAAAACTTGAGTGGACTTGACGTTTCGGTAAACCTACAACGTTCCACCCAAAGTGGATGTCAGTTTATCGTTTCCCAAGTGGAAAATCCATCTGATATTTCAGATACAGTGAACGACTTGATTCAAAGATTGAAAAATATGGAAATATATTTACTTGACATACCATTCACTAGGAGAATATATCCACTACATGATCAAAGCACCCAAGTCATCGATATATTTGAGAAAGTATTTCCTTCCGAATGGAAAATATTTCTTTCAAAGTCAGGTGTAATCCTCTCACCTTATGAATAGTGAGAACTAAAGAAGTGTATACCAATGTTAGAAGACACATGACGAGAACTGAAAAGGGTGGATATTAAAGTTCCTGCAGAAAACTTAAACTAAAGAGAATAACATACTTGTAGTTGATAAACTAGAATGAACAGTAAATTCAATTTTGTTAAGGCTGAATATGAAATGAAAATGTGTCCAATTGTTTGCGATCATTATATCCCAAAAGGATGTCCCAATGACCAACACCAACCGCCATCTTTATCACTACNGGGTGTCTGAGATTCTCCTGTCTCGCACTTCCACTGGTGTTTGATTTTATTTCTCACTGTATTTACCCTACAATATACTAAAATCCACACAAAAATATGCCGCCTTTTCGTCTGTTTACACAAGGTGTTACGTCCCTTTTTGCAACCCCAAACGAAAAAAACAGTGTATAAAATCATGCTACTAAATCATTTTGAAATCATGATTTGGAAGGCATTTAGTCGACACGATTTGATAGCTCATTTGCATGGGAAATTTTATCACAATGAAATCACAATCAAATCACTATGAAATCAGAACAAAATCATGAACAGAATCAATATGAAATCATAACTAAATCATTAACAAATCTGAATCAAATCTGAACAGAATCAGATACAAATCTGAATAAAATTGTTACTGAATCACAATCAAATCACTACCATATAAAGAATAGGGTATTTGAGAAATGTACAGGCATTTGTCAAATTGACTATTTTTGTTGACTCCTGTGTTATCAGTCAGTGTCAGTAGCCTAGTTAGTTGAGTGTACCAGCTTTTGATTTACATGTATTGAGTCTTTACAACAATTAAAAAATAGCTCAAATTTCAATTCATTTCGACATTAAAAAAAAAGAAAAATTGACATATATAAATCTTTGTATTCATATCATTGTTTTTCAACAAAATCTATTTCTAATACCAGTAGTATAAACTAAAATTAAAATTCCTTCAGTATTAGCAGATATTTTCTTTATCTTTAAAATATGATATCAAAATCATACTATTTATCCTTTAATAATCCTTTAAAATAAACTGAATATATTATGTGAACAAATCATATATTCATATCGTAATAACTGGCACTTACTTTATATATGAGGCATCATCTTTGTCCTTCATACTTTTACATCCAAACAAGACAAAAGTAAACAGGAAATGGAGCCAATTTTTCTTTTTCAAACATGATCACATGACATTTTAATCAAATCATTCAAAAGCTTGCAAGATAGCATAAAACATGTGTTAAATACATCTGGGAAAAGATTTTATATGACTGTGTAAATCATTAGAGTATATAATCGTTACAAAATCATCTCTCTGAGAGTATGAAATCGTAACAAAATCATCTTTCAGTAATGAATAAGTCACCAAATTGTTACAAAATCGTTTTTGAAAACGTACGAGTTATCAAATTGTTATCAAATCAGGATGTTGCAACACTTAAGTTATCAAATCATGTTGAAATCATTTTGCATTTTTGGATAAGATATCAAATCATTACTAAATCAGAACCAAATGATTATCAAATTGTGACCTGGGCCAAATCGTTATGAAACCACTTTCAATTGATGCTTGTGTTATGATTTCACTCAGATTTGATAAACAAATCGTGATGAAATCATCTTAACAAATTGTGTATACATGATTTAGATGTGATTTGAAAGTGATTTGAAAGTGATTTGGTGAATAAAATTTTAGTTTGGGACGTCATAAAATCAGGAATGTATACCCGAGCGCGCCATACTTTAAAAGAATATTTTTATCGTATTCTCCTGTGAAATTTTACTTCAAATGATGTAACAGTTTCATAATACGTAGATTAGATACACTTATAATCACTAATGAGGACAGATGTAGACTATAAGACCCTAATGTGCAAACACGATATTTGCCGGCAACCTGCACGTGATTTTTTTGTCTTGCACTAGTGTAAGACAAGGAAATCTCACACTGCTAAAAATAGGAATTGCTGTGTCTCAAAAGTGAGAAATTAAAGTTCCTGCAGAAAACTTAAACTAAAGAGAATAACATACTTGTAGTTGATAAACTAGAATGAACAGTAAATTCAATTTTGTTAAGGCTGAATATGAAATGAAAATGTGTCCAATTGTTTGCGATCATTATATCCCAAAAGGATGTCCCAATGACCAACACCAACCGCCATCTTTATCACTACAAAATTATCATCATCACCAACCACCATTAAATAGGGACGTGAGTATAACTCTGAGTAACTCATGAGTCAACGTAAGCAAACGAGCACAGTAGTGAGAAGCAACGCAAAAAAAATATTGGAAAAAGCCCAACAATACAATGGCCGTCTCCACTACCGTGAAACCAAGCCTCACTACCCAACGTACAACTCTCACAACCGCCCACCACCACTCTCACCATGTTGGTACCATTTGGTCTGTTACGTTCTGTGACGTGAAGATATCCGACAAGAGCTTCAAGTAGAGCTATTTTCGGTTGCAAATGTGCAGCCATATGGCTTCAGTTTCAGATCATGTGACTTCCGATGACGTCACTTCCTGATGACATCACTCCCGCTGACATCTTTTCCAGTGACCAAAAGCTGAATATAGTTTGTCGGTACATATACTTCTAACGCTATATTAATGATACGACGGTGTTTTCATCCGTTCGAAATGTTGGAAAAGTCTTGTATAGAAAAAAGAAGGGAAACGGGGAATGCGTCAAAGAGACAACGACCCAAAGGGGAGTAATAACAACTCAAAGCCACCATAAGATCTTCAATGAACGGTGAGAAAACCCCACACCCAACGGCAGGTCGGAGTCGGCCCCTGAACAAAGAGCAATCAAGTCCAGCGAAATAAACATCATCCTAGACTCCTATAGACATAAAGCAAACCTGCTGCGGCGGGGTTAAACTAGTTTTATTGGATCAAAACCTTCCCCCTACAGCCAATGTGATAAATCAAAAACAGTAAAATTCAGTTGGCAACAGGACTGAGTCAATTGTGAAAAATGAAACTGAAAGAACTAAATATACGAACAAAACATGAAATCACAAGAGACTACTAACAGTTAACTGACATGCCAGTTCCAGACCCATCATCAACTGACAAAGTAAGTTATGCGCCCTCAGTATACAGCTTCCACCAAGATCCCTTCCTGTGAGTAGTTTAGAATAATGTATACCTGTAAACTTTTCCTATTCATAGGAGTTTCCCCCCATGAGAGCACCTTATTTCTTAGCCATAGCATGAAAAAAAACCATTTATTTAGTAATTGCATTATGATGGTAATGTCATAAAGATGCTAAACAGAAGGAAATGTGAATGAAGCCCCCTTTGTAAGTTTTATGATGTGCTTGGAGTTATCCCACGCGTAAAAACCCCCAATGAGCATTTTCAAAAGTTGGCGGGTATGGAGAGTCTTATCATATATACAAGATGGAAGTTTTAGACATTAATCAAACTTCCATACACAAAATATAAAAAAAGAAAATAGAATCAATAAATATGCAAATCACACTATTGAAAAGCCTAACACACAAAGAAAATCATACGTATCATGTATGAGACTTAAGTTAATATTCGTAAACACTTGATATAACAAACAGGGCAACGCCATGTCGAACATTTCCAAGACGTCATAAGACTTGAATTCTGAAAAAAAGCTGATTAAGAACTAGTTGCAATACTCCATCTGCTCTGATCAGACAAACATTGTGAAAATTTATTCAAATATTGGCGGTTTGTACGTATTGTCTTTTAGTCTCTTTGTGGGGCAACATATGTCGGTGTTTGTAACAGTACTTTGCCTAATGTTTCCTGGATGCAACAAAACATGTATGTGGCATTGTTCGACAGCAAGCAACTGAATTCCGCTTCAAGACGATTCTATGGGGTATGAGTTTTTGCTCATTGTTGAATTCTAATGGTGAGTTTAAGATGAAAGCAACAATAAAAGTGTCGTATTTGTATTTGCAGGCATTATGTCATTTATATATACGTTTACGCCATATCGCTTTATTTATTCATTTAACGAACTCGTTTGTGCCTAACTGTGGTATTTTTTGTGATTTCAGATGATTAATAGACTTCTTGTGTTTATGGTTCTAAATGCTATTCTTGGTGCCACAGAATGCAAAACAAAAACAGGTTTGTATAATGATTTTAATTTCTTTATGACATGCAAAATAGTAGAAAGATTATACATAGCAGTAAACAAGCATTTGTCAGTTAAAGTCTTATACTTAATTGTTTTTTTTTCTTTTTTCTGATAGCTAGCCTCACCAAATGAAAAGGTTTACATTGGATGAAATTTGACGCATTTGCATTCATCAGCCCAGTAGTCAGTACCTCGGTGCTGACCCGAAAGCAGATTCTATTTGGAACCTTGCAATATCTACATTTTTGTAAATTTTGTTAAAAATTAAGGAGTATGTCCCTCATGCAAAGCTCTGTCCGTAGCTGATTTTGGCTTTACATTTAGATCATATTAGTTATTTTTTTCTCTATCAGTTTTATAACATCTTAGAGTTAATGGTCTTCCAAACGTTTAGATTTTACATGCACTGAAGAGACATAAGTGTTCGAAATGCGCATATGCGGAAAAAAAAATTCACAGTAACTTCGGTATTTAGTTATTTGTGGAACATTGATTATAGATGATTGATTAGTAAGTGTGCATCGAGAACTATCTCGTAACTTTGGGAGTTATTTGCAGAAACGCCATATCGCATGTTGAAGTAAATCGTAAACCGTAAGAGATAAGGAATTATGTGTAATTTGAATAATTTTCATTATGTGTTGACGGATATGAAGGACATGTTGTGAGAACCTTAACCCCCATTTTTTCACCCTTAAATGTATGTATGATTCTTGTTGTTCTTTTTTCCCACAATTTCCTGAAAAGTCTTACAAGATATCACTTTGAAACTTGGTAGCATTATCCCAGTCCTTAGCTGAATTTTGGCTTTTCTATTGAGATGCTTTTTGTTATTTGTTCTCTATCAGCTTTTACACGTTTTTCGTTGAATGGGCTTCCAAGTGTTTTGGTTTAATCTGCATTAATGAGACATAAGTTGTCGAAATACGCATATGCAGAAAAAAAATTAACAGCTACTTCGGTGATACCTTTCGAAATATTTGTCTGATAAATCCCAATTCTCCTCCAAGATGGCTGCCAGCGAGGAACATTCATTTTTAGTTTAACACTGGACCCATTAGAAACTATATTCATACATTTTCAGCTTTGAAACCACTGCGCCGATTGGAACAAAACTTAGCTGTATACTGAGGGTACATAACTTACTTTGTTAGTTGGTAATGGGTCAGAACAAAGCTGTATACTGAGGGTACATAACTTACTTTGTCAGTTGGTAATGGGTCTGGAGCTGGCATGTCAGTTAACTGCTAGTAGTCTCTTGTGATTTCATGTTTATGTCCGTATATTTAGTTCTTTCAGTTTCATTTTTCACAATTGACTCAGTCCTGTTGCCAACTGAATTTTACTGTTGTTAC
>MJUU01051071.1:0-14905 GCA_002080025.1 Modiolus philippinarum | reverse complement strand
AAAAAAAGCAAATAAATAAATAAGTCACATGTGTAAGTGTGTTTTGGTGTGTGCATGAGTAATCAGCTTTTAAACAAAGTAAATTCACTAATCAATGGAAACGTTTAGAAGCTTTAAGGAAAATAAAAACATGATGTAGTACAAATTCATAGTCTTCGGACGATAAATTGCTATTTAAACCCAACAATAATCTAGAATCTATATTATGAACGTTCAAAATTCTTGAAATATTATTTATAAGTGTTACTATTGCTTCATTATATAATGGACAATGAAGAAGATAGTGATCAACTGTCTCCTGGTGATAACCACATTGACAAGACGGGCTTTGAACAATATTAACATTATACAAGTCGCTATTTAGAAAAGACGACGAACATCGGAGCTGTGTTAAAATTATGTTCTCTTTTCTAGGACCACTATAAAAATGCTTCGGAACTGTTGAATATTTATCTTGTAAGGCCATCTTGAAACTTGAAGGGCTATCAATATTTCGTACGTTTAAATCCAAGTTGTTCCAAGATCTAATTGCAGATGGGAAAAAGGAGTCTGTAGTTTGGGAAAGTCTACAGAAGGGCATTATAAGGTCGTCGCCGTTACGTAAAGGATAAACAGTAGTTGATTGAATAGAAGGGGGTATTAATTCATTAAGATAATCGGGCGTTCTCTTGTAATATATAGAATGAAACATTTGTAATTTTTTTCTTTTCCTCCTTACTTCTAATGTTTCCCAACCTACTTCTCTATAGAGAATTTCTGATCTAGTAAAAACAGGCAAGCCAGTAATAATTCTAGCTGCCTCCCTGTGTAGACTTTCTAATTTGTTTGAGTTTACAATTCCACAATTTCCCCAAACTTCGGAGGCATATTCGAACAATGGTCTTATATAAACAAAAAATATTTTTTCTAAGTTTTTTCTACCTAATCTAAATTTTAATTAACGTAATACATTTAATTGTTTAGAAACTTTTGTAATGATATTGTCCACATGCGTATTCCACTTAGCATCATTACTCAGTGTTACACCTAAGTGTCTATGCGTACTGCTAAGGCTAATACTTTCGCCGTTTAAGACGAAATTTAAATTGTTCGGAAGGTCATGATTAGTGAACATCATAATTTCAGTTTTATTCGGATTGAAACACATAAGCCATTTTTTTCGACCATTCATCCAGTTTTTGTAGATCATGATTTATTACATCTGTAACATGATATAAATCAGTGTTTGAAAATCCAAATGAAATGTCATCAGCAAAAAGTCTACACAGGGAAAACAGGCTTTCCGCAATATCGTTGATATAAATAATAAATAGCAGAGGTCCGAGTACAGAACCCTGTGGAACACCAGAATTTATAGTACATAAATTAGAACATGATTTTTTTATCAGAACTCTTTGCTTTCGTTCACTTAAATAACTTTTAAACCAATTTAATAATTTACCAGATATTCCATAGGAATGCATTTTATGTAGAAGTCCTCGATGCCATACTTTGTCAAATGCTTTACAGAAATCGCAAAACACGAAACAACAAAATTCTTTTTTCTCCAGAGAATTCAATACATCTCTAAGAGTTGGTGAACAGTTGACCTTTTGGGCAAAAATCCTGTTTGGAATTCATAAAAAAGCTTACTACAGTGTAAATGGTTATATACATGTTTATAAACAACTCTTTCCATAATTTTACCAACACAACTAATAAGGGATATAGGTCTATAATTAGACGGAAAGGAAGCGTCACCTTTTTTAAAGATAGCAATAACATTTGCAATCTTCCAGTTAGAGGGATAGATGCAATGGTCTAGAGAATTATTAAAAATATATTGTAAAGGAATAGCAATTTTTTCAGGGCATATCTTCAGCATTTGATGACTAATCAAGTCCGGTCCCGAAGCCTTATTAATTTGGAGAGTTTCAATAATATCAGCCATTTCATCAGTAGTTATATGTATAGAACTTATGTTTGCATCAGTTTTACACGGAAATTCTGGTAATTCAATGTCATTGTCATTTACTGTAGAAATTTTTGAAAAGTATTCATTAAGTAAAGCGCATTTCTCGTCATCGTCATAGACAGTTTCATCCAAAGTTTGACTAATAGAATTATTTTGTAATGGTGGTATAGAATAAGACCCTTTATTGGATTTAATCAACATTTTCATGAGTTTCCAGTATGTTATAGGACAAGACGCATTTTCCAAAATAATATTGTCTAAATTTTTTTCGAAGTTTTCCTTTGCTAATCTCTTCAATTTTGTGACTTTATTGCGCTGTTTTTTATATTTAATAACATCCGAATCATTATGGAATTTATTTACTTTATTTCTTAACCTATCTCGAATACGTATTTCTTTTCTAATTTCACTCGTAAACCAGGGTTTGTCATTCCCGCGAATAATAACCTTTTTTGAAGGAATACATTCCTTCACTATACCCATGAAAATATTAGTAAAATTCTCACACATTTCGTTTACGCTTTTGTTAAAAAACGTGTCTTCCCAGTTTACCTCATTAAGCTTTTCAACAAATTTTTCTTTATCAGCACGATCATATATCCATATATTTCTTTCGAAAGATTTACATGCCGGACGGGGGCATTTTAGAAAAGCTGTGAATTCATCACATATTCGAACGTTAATTTTATTTTTTCCAATATGAATATAAAATACAAATATACAATTCAACTGACTTCAAATCTCAAAGAAAAAAAGAACACAGGAAATAAAATCAACGGTTCACAATCTTTGCAAATGAGCTTTTAATTGCGAAACTTAACATTGAGATTAATTGCTTTGCCTTACGATATTCAAATATTTATTAATTTAAAGACATCATAAATGTTCATTCAAGGCATCTATAACATGTTCAGTGATAAGTAAACTATAATAAAAAACTTTAAAACTTTATTCAAAATTTCAGACAAAAACCCATTTGGGTAATGGCAATGCAAAGATATATCAAACAAAAACATAATATAATAAAACAAGTACAGTGAAGATATATATCAGCTAGAGGTCTCCTCTCCTCAGTTCTAATGACTGTATAATAAAAGTATGGCAATACAAACATATATCAAACAAAAACATAATGTAATAAAACAAGTACAGTGAAGATATATATCAGCTAAGGGTCTCCTCTCCTCAGTTCTAATGACTTTCTAATAAAAGTATGGCAATACAAACATATATCAAACAAAAAACAAGTACAGTGAAGATATATATCAGCTAAGGGTCTCCTCTCCTAAGTTCTAATGACTGTCTAATAAAAGAGGGAACTGTATTTATATCTTTAAGTGTTGATGGGCTAAGGATAATAGCAAGTTGCTGGTGAAAAGTTTTTACATTAAACTCGGTATTATTTTTATTAAATTTTGGTACAAGATTTGTTCGAAGTTGATTATTAATTTTATAATGGTAACTAAGATCATCTTTAATTGTCACTAAAAAAAACTTCGTATGAATATGCAGGGTATTTTATTGCTGAGAATTCAGAGTGAAAATTGATATCGAAACATATATATCTTTTAATCCACTCAGATGTTTATGGTGTTTCATTATATAACTGACTTACAAAATAAGAATCTGTTAGAGGGAAATCGCAAGAGTAATAGGATCTTGCATAAATTTTTCGTCTTTTCCTTTCGTTTCGCTACGCTCAACTCGAGAAAAGACGAAATTTCTTACACTTGTGAAATATATCCCGATCTTTAATCTGATCTTATGCAAAATCCTATTACTCTTGCGTCTCGTCTTTTCTCCAGTTGAGCGTAACGAAACGAAGGGAAAAGACGAAAAATTTCTTACACGAGTGAAAAATATCCCGATCATTAATTTTGATCTTATGCAAGTACCTATTTCTTCCGTAAAAAGCGAAAGTAAACGACTGGAAACCTTTACTGTTTGAACAACGTTGTCGCCATTTGAGTATTCTTTACATTGTGACGTCAGGTGTTTTATGACGTTTAAGCATGGTTACGATTGTTGCATCACAAAAAATCGACACGTCTGGTTGGTCATTTACTGGTGTGAGATGAGGTCGCGTGCATCGATCTCACATGAGTTATCTCTTACTGTAAACCACCATTTACGGAAAAACGAAAAATTTTAGACACCCAATGGTAAGATTTCAGATGTTCTGATAATGCTTGGAGAGTTGGAGATCTACTGAAAAGTCTGACACGTTTTCAACGGTGTTTGATTATTTTTCTAACATTGTTAACTGAAAATTCACTTTCTTCATCACCAGTGGTACTTGATAACCTAAGTTTCCTAGCCTACGTCAATGAAGTCAATGAAATATATTACGTGGGAATTTTCCCGTTTTGTAACGGGTACAAGACAGGATATTCTTGTACCCTGAAAAATTGGAACTGGCTTATCTTTTTAGAAGGAAGATGATACCTTTAATATTCGATGTAATTTCCTTCAGGTTTAATACAAAACTGGATTAAAGATAAAACTAATCCCAATAGATATACTGGATAACATAATATAAAAATGTGGTTCAATAGAGCATAGCAAGCTAAGATAATTGGCAAAATGATGATCAAAGCAGAAGTTCATAAACCGAAAGGAAACAAAAAAAAACTTTTTAAATGATTGAAAGCCTAAAAAATTAAACCCTTAATATATTTTTAGAAGCAACCTTTGTGCAAATAGAAGGACCTCAATATATACATCCTAATTCAAGTTATAGTATTGACTTGACCCTTGCAGCGATCTTTTTTTTCTTGGTATAATTAGTTTAGCTTTGCACTCAGTCTTTACCAAAAACAACAAGAGAGAATTACAAAGTTGGGGTTAAAATTTGTTGCGATTTACTAATTGAAAAGGACTACTTTCACAAAGAAATAGGATGCATAAAGAACAAAATAATTTCTGAAAGAAAACTTTTTACATAATGTATTTTTATCTTTTATAGCCGCTAAGTGATAGTGTACATAAAAATACCCATCTAGTCACATGCATACTTTATAAAATCGACAAGTCATAAAGGTTTCCTGGCTTGGGACAGGCACAAAGGCATGTGGCGGGGTTAAATGTTAATATTGTATCACACCTGAACCCTCCCCCTTACCTTTATCAATTAAAGAATATTTATCTCATCCTTCCCTGTAAATTGATATATGGCAGAATGTGTATTTAGATGTACTTGTGGTTATGACACAGGTTTATAGAATTTCGGTATTTAGTGGTCTTTAGATATAACTTTTTACAGTAATCAGAAGACAACAATTACAGTCGATACATCGAGATCGGCTTACGATTTATTCAATCTTGAAGGGTTATCAAACTAAGTTAAGGACGCTCACTCCTGATTTTGTTTTTATCAAGGATTTCTTCAAACCTATTTAAATTGATTAAGCATTGTAGACTAAATGAAATGGTAAAAAGAAATATATAGGACCGTGTGCTTTTAACAGAGATAGACAACATAAAAAAAAACTTGGCGGGAAACGGATTTCTCTGAATTTTCCCTGGATTATGACTATTTCTGTCTAAAAGCTAGGATGTCATATCAAGAATTTTATGAAAACTTGCGAGGTGTCTTAATTTGACCTAAAGAAGACATTCACGAAATAAAAAGTGGAGGTCCGCGTGCAAAATTCTTTGAGCCATTGAATTTGGGTAACCAGAAGAGTTCCGAAATCTGACACGAATTCAAAAATGTGATGAGTGACCCACCTTAAGCAGTAACACCTATGTTCATTTGTCATAAGTAACAGTAAAATTATTTTTTGCGAAGTTTCCCTTTAAAATATATCAGGATTGAGTTTAATAGAAAACGATGCGTGAAATTTACATCGAAAGGTAAAATCTGCAATTTTGATCGTAAGTTCAGAGAGATTATATATTTTAAGTACGAGATTCAAATCAGCACTTAATATTATCATGAGAGCAAAAAAGTTTGCATGTGACTGGTCAGTGTTAGAAGATGATAATACATCTTTAAACCATGAATTTAAGTATTCTGTTGTCAGATGAGTTAAATAAAAGTTGTATTCATTACTTCTAATTCTAACAATAATGTCGTCAACTGGTACTGTATCATGTATTTTAGAGCTATTCTATTGGTATAGACGTATGAACCTATGAAAGAATTTCACCACGAAAATCCTTTCAACGTTGAAAACTTGTGGATCGAGAAGACCTAAACACTGGCCCATAATGAATAAAATCATCATAAATCTGGTGAAATATATCTACGAACTTTAGACTGCAATTGTCAAGCGCATTTTGTTCCGTAAAAAACAACGGCAGTAGAATACCGAAGGAACAAAGCACAAGATTACACAAATCAAAGTCCAGAGACAAGGCAAAAGCAAGAACACCAAAAGACGGAAGACCAAAGACACCACATGCCCACAAAACACACGAACGTTACATATACAACACAAAAAACTAAAGCACTAACAGTGTGAACTCTCAATAAACAAGAGTGACATCAGGTGCCCCGGAAGGGTAAGCATGTCCTGCTCTGCACACAGCACCCGTCACACGGCCAGTGAGGCATATGTTTTGAAAGATCTGTTCGGTTACTGATTGGTTATTGTCATTTTCTAACCCTGAGACAAAACCAATTGAGAGCCATGGTACGTGTTACTTCTCTAACCCTCAAACAGTACCAAGGCGAAATTTTGAAAAGCCTTTGTAATCACTTAAGTATTCAAACATGGACAACGACAAATCCGTACCACAAACATTACTGACGAAGACAAAACTAAAATTTAACAAGACAACACTGAAAACTAAAGCACTGGCAGTGTGAACTCCCATAAAAACCGAGAAATCATGGTTTACAGTGTGAGACGACCCATGTGAGATCGATGCACGCGACCTCGTCTCCAATGGGAAAATGACCAACCATAAGTGTTTATTTTTGTGATACAACAATCTTAACCATGACTAAACGTCATGAAACACCTGACATCACATTGTAAGGTACAATGTACACTCAAATGGCGACGACGTATTTTACGGACCAAATAGGAACTTTCATTCGATCAAAATAAAAGATTTTGATATCTTTTACTCGTGTGAGAAATTCTACGTATTTTCCCCCGTTCGCTACGTTTAACTCGAGAAAAGACGAAATTCCTCACACTTGTGAAGGATATCCCGGTCTTTCATTTGATCTTATGCAAGATCCTATTATTCTTATTTACTGAAGAGAATTCTCACTATAAATTCAACATTAAGATTTCAAAATGACTTCATCCCACAGTTTCATCGACAGTAGACGAAACAATTCTCTAGCTTAAGATTGGTATACGAGTATGTTATCGAGATTTTGACATTTACAAAGCAAAGAAAAATACAAATGCACAATAACATCGTCCAACAGACTTAGTGCAGTAAAGTAAAATGAATACATAATACGGTTTTTGTTCAAGATGTCTTTTAGGGGACGAAATTTGATTTTCATGATAGGAGGCTTGGATCGTTTTGCTAAGAAAACTTACTTATTTTCGTAACGATCCCGACCAAATTATTTATTTTTACCAAATGTCATATAAAGTTATTTATTTACATTTGAAATAAAAACAATTGTTCTTCAAATCAGAACTAGGATTAGTATATCTATTTCCACTGGCACCAAGATTAAATTATTTATTTACAAAATGGCTCAAACCCCCTCCCCATGAAAATCAAATGTTCGTCCCCTTAAACAATTTTGCACGATGAATAAATGAAAAAAGCTGTGTTCTTCTGGAGTTTGTTAAATCACATCACGTTTTTCATCTAATCAAATCTTCTTGATTTAATATATTAAAATTTCTGACTTTGAATGAAAGCAATACAAAAAAGATTTGATCATTATAGGGGGTGGGCGAGTTGTTGTGTCGTGGATTGCTTAAACCTAAACTTACATTAAAGGGACTTTTATACAGGGCATGAAAATTGTTTTGAACATTTAGACAATGCAATCAAAAACCGTCAATGGTGAAACATTACCAACTGAATACATGCAACTATTTAATTCCGATGTACCTAAAAATAAAAGAAGTGTCAAAACATATTTTGNAAAAAAGTGATAATTTCAGGGAAAATTTGTTGGGGTAGGGCTAAGATTTTCGGTATTTAGAGTCACATTTTACACTCCTTGTTTTTCTTAACACTGTTTTAAGACAATCAATGTATTGCTTAAAACAATTAATTGGCATATCTGCAGATTTTTCTATAGATTAGGCATATATTGCGATTTAACAGTGAACTATGGATTCAGCGGCGGTCGTGCAAGTCTTACTATTTTCTGAAATGTAGAATAATTCGTTTACATTCTTGTGTCGAATTTTATAAAGCAATAACAATACGTCATATTCAAAATAAGTCTTAAAATTAATCGTTTTAAAATGATTAAATCAAAATAGTATATCTCGCTCGTGGAAAGCTTTACTAAGCTGTTTTTTTTCTTTTGAGACCCCTTAGGTAATTTGTTCTTTGTCAGATATTAAACATCTGTTGCTATATTTTGATTTTATCTCCACTAAAAACTTGAGTGGTCGAAATGGCCATCTACCATAAAAACTGCCGTTTCGATATTTTATCATTTCATTACCAACAGTACATGCAAACCTAATATCAGTGTTTTGTTTTTTTTTACTGTTTTAGCCAATTTTGCAAAAAAAAGTGTTTCCGACAAATTCATTAATATATTGGAAAGAAACACACAGGTGATAATGTTATAGATAAGTCTACTGTTGATTATTGTTGAAAACTGCATGATTATCTGAAATCTAGATGTAAGTCTAGAGTGAAGATCACAATTTTTCGATGATTACGATGAACTTTTGAAATCGAATGGTATCAAAGAATGCACATTGTATATGTTACGAAATAAGTCCCCTATGCAATATAATTCATAAAATAAACGAGTAAACCCACATCAACATAAAATTCATTGGTTTTAAGCTCTGCTTGCCTTAGCCAGGGTGAGCTTTTGCCATCACTTGGCGTCCGTCGTTAATTCGTCATCGTAAACTTTTCATTCATATATCTTCTCTTCTGAAACTACTTGGCCAATTGGAACCAAGCTTGGTCACAATANTCCTTGGGTGGACCCCTACCAAAATTGTATCCGGCAAGTCTGTACTTCATCCAAGGTGACCGCCAGTGGGGAACACAGTTGTTGCATTGGACCCTATGGAAAACTCTTTCGAAGACCTTTTACCCTGAAACCACTGGACCTAAAAGTGCCAAAATAGTCCTTGCAGTTTGATGGACCCTATAAAAAATTCTATCTTGCGAGTCCATACATCATCCAAGATGGTCGCCAGCGAGGAACACAGTTTTAACATTGGACCATATGGAAAACATATTCAAAGTCCAGTACAGTTATACCCAAACTTGGTCACAATGTTCCTTGCCTTAGATGGTCCCTTAAAAAAAGGAATTCGACAGCTCCGTACCTAATCTAAGATAACCGCCGCCGGGGAACATTATTTTAACATTGAACCCTATGGAAAACACATTCAAAGATCTTCTTCCCAGAAACACTGGTCCAATTAGAACTAAACTTAGTCACAATGGTCCTGAGATGGTCCCTTCGAAAAAGGTATCCGTCAGGTCCGTACCTCATCCAATATGACTGACAGCTGGGAACATAGTTTAAATTGGATTCCATTAAAAGAATTAGGTCTGTGAAACCACTTATCTAGTTGGAACCAAACTTGATCGCAAAAGTCCTTTGGTGGACCCTTATTTGTCTGCATCTAGTCAATGGTGGCCTCCAGCAGGGAACAAAGTTTAAACACTGGACCCTATTGAAAATGCCATTCATCTCTCTATGGTCACCCATGGTCCAGTTGAGCGATACAAGCTCTTCAGAGTCTTATGTTATACTATTGCTAAATTTATTAAGTCAATTTAAGTCAACCCACAATTTTATTTATAAAATGCCCGTTCCAAGTCGGGAAAATGACGGCTTGCATAAAAAGTTCTGTGTTGGGTTGTGTGTTCTCGATACTGTCGTGCGTCTTACGGATTTTCCTTACTGTCTGTCCCTGTAATTGCTTCGGACTTTTGTTGTCATTCTTATTCATATGCAAAATTACAGATGGTGAAAATGTGTGTACCTTTCATTTGCATCTTAAAGACATGACGAGGAAAATTGTATTGATAAAAAAATCTAAATGATTACTGTTCATCTCGTTTTGATTTTTTATTCTATGAAATAACAAATTACTGAAATTGCAGTTATTAAAATTAAGATTACCATTTTGACAACTTGTGTCTCATCGAAATATTAATAGCCGGAATTGATAGAAATACTCACGTTGTTATTAAGCGAAATTTCTTTCATTTTTCAATAGGGTCTGTAAGTCTCGTCATGTGACACCGAGAAATCACGATAAAATTCAAATTTGAAAACATTTTCCGCCAAAATATGACGTTGTGGGATTATGACGTCCTTATTGTTTGCTTGAAACGTCATATTTTTCTGTTAAAAATGCAACTTCCGGGTACAAATAATGTACCCGGAAGTCCCAAAATTAGACAAAATAGACCCTATTGACCCATAACAATTGTGATAAGAACATTTTTAAAACATTCTTATGTTATCTACTGACATACCCATTTCTCTGTTTAATTGTTTGTTCCGTCGATATAAGTAGATGACGATCATAAATATCACTAGAATGCCTATAGACGATACAGTGGTACTAATAACGACTGAATCCCACGTTGTTGTGTTTATTCCTGTACCAGACATTTGCAATTTATCTGAAAATAAGGAGACTACGTGACTATTGCCAATTACTATACCGTTGCTGAGGCGCCGAAAAAATATGTACATGGAGATGTCATAATGATAGCAGTTATATTCATCATTTACAGAATTAAATATAATATTGAATGTTTTTTTTCGCCAAATCAAATTAAAGTAAATTTCTTCAATATTTAGCATTTTGTTTTTTTTTTTATTTTTCAAATCCAAGATTATTGCGTACATGAAAAACGAAATATCAAAGTTACTGTCAATTTAGTTTCTGTATATGCGCATTTCACAACTTATGTCAATTCAGTGCAGATAAAATCAATTTGTTGAAAATCCATATACAGAATTATTTGTAAAGGCTGATAGAGAACAAATAACCAATAAGATCTAAAGAGAAAAGCCAAAATCAGCGAAGGACAGAGCTATATGCTAGAGGAAAATAATTCTTAAGTTAATTGTTTAATTTAGATATTGCAAGTTGCACTGTAAAATCGGTTTTCGGGCCAGCACCAAAGTTTTGGATACTGGGTTGGTGAATACCCTCGGGAACCAACAGTCCACCTGCAGAGACATCGGCCCAGTGGTAATAAAAACAAAATAACGAAGATACTGTCAATTTAGACTCTGCATATGCGCATTTCAACGACTCTTCAGTGCAGATAAAATCAAATTTTTGGAAATCCATGTACCGAAATATTTGTAAAGGCTGACAGAGAACAATTTACCCATAAGATCTTAATAGAAAATCCAAAATCAGCTAAGGACAGAGCTATGCAAGAGGGAGATACTCCTAAGTTTCGAACAAAACTTTGTTCAATTTAGATATTGCCAGTTTCACGATAAAATCGCTTTTCGGGCCAGCACCGAAGTTTTTGACACTGGGTGGGTGAATACACTCGGGGACTAACAGTCCACCAGCAGAGGCATCGGCCCAGTGGTAATAAAAAAACAAAATACCGAAGTTACTGTCAATTCAGATTCTGCATATGCGCATTTCGACAACTTATGTCTCTTCAGTGCAGATAAATTAAAATTTTTGGAAATCCATACATCGAAATATTTGTAAAGGCTGAGAACAAATTACCTATAAGTAATACCATGAGTATCAATAATCCTATGAATACTTATCAAGTAAGGTTGACCTTTCTTTGAGATCTGGAGCAAACTTTTTACCAATTTATACTGCTTTATAATTTTGTTATTTGCATGGCATCAAATGCATCCATGAAAACATAAAAGGGATCACAGGAAAGACCTACAATGGCAAAAAAAAAACGGTCACATACCAAAATGTTACATTTCGGATACTTTGTCGTTAAGGTCTGCTGAAGATATATATCCCACAAAGAAAATTCACCTCACAAGGTTATAATTAATCCGTTTCAATAAACTTTCTTTGGGAGAATTAATAAATAAGTCACTGAAAAAAATGGAGTTCCTTTATGTACAGCAACTTTAGATTTTAACCGGAATACTGACAAAGTTAGAAATGGTCCCGCCGGCTTGCGTATCCTAAAAACATGTTTGCCAAATTTCAAGAATACACTATATGTATATTTTTAAATGATGATTAACAGCTGTATTACGTTTCTTTCCAGTCCAGAGAATATTTTAGGAGAAATGGGGTAATATCCCGTATCAAATTGTCCTTTCACAATATTAAAACCAAGTCTCCCCCCCCAAAAAAAAATTTTTTTTCATCAATTTTCATCAACATTAAGCCGCCGTGCGCGGTCCCGGCTTATGAATAGGCCCGCAGCTTCCTCTGAGCTTGGAGTATGAGTCTTCCTAACAGAGGACCCCGAGGGAACCCCGGGATATAGAAATAGGACCTAGTATCTCCGGCTTGCGGGGTGTGACCCCTTCTTAACGGAGGCTGACCCCGACGGTCCCGGGATATAGAAATAAGACCCATTCCGTGGATGTGCGGGATTAATAAATACACAACCCATCTTTCGGATGGGATGTAAACTCAGGTCCACGTGTTGGAAGAAATGCCACGCTTCCTGCACGTTAAAGAACCCTTGTAGCAAGCTCTTTTTGGGGTGGTCCGTAGGTGATCGGCTACAATGCTAAATACCCCGCCCCTGACGATTTCACCCTACTTTTCCAGTGGCAGTCAGAATTTCCCGTCCCATGGCCCTTTCCATACCCCAAAGTGATTATTTATTAACATACTTGTTTTCGTCTTGATATAGCTGAAATATTGCTGAGTAGACGTTAAACAATAATCAATCAATCAATCATCAACATTAAGACGGACTTTGGGTAGGAAATTTAAAGTTACAGTACAACATATTCATAAATATTAAAATATGTGTTTTTATATGAAACTTACCATTTCGGCAAGAAATAAGTTTGACTTTTCCCAAAATCGAAACGGACCTTCTTTTAATAATTTCCAACTCCGAATATATATTTAAAAAAAAAAACTCTGTGAAGGAAATCTCAAGTGCATACAACTTTCTGCTTATTCTAAAAATATGTGTTTTTTAATATGAAGCTAAGCATTTTTCCAAGACGTAAGTTTTTGAGTTTTCTCATAAAGGAAAGGGCATTCCTTTACTTATGTCTAACACTGCGTATAAATATGAAAAAAGAAAGGAAATGGGGTAAATGTAAAGGAGACAAATCCCATCTCCAGGTTAAAACTACCCAAAACAAAGCATCTAGGGATCTCCGTACGGTCTTCAACACAGTGAGGAATCTCACACCATATAGCGAGCCCTAAATGCCCCCCCCAAAAAAAAAAATTAAAAATGTATAAATCAATGGAAACAAACAACATCCAATAACCCGAATATCAAGAAACTAAAATTTTCTAATAGGACAAGGTCAAGCCAATGACCAACATATTCCTGACTTGGGACAGGCGCAAAAATTGCAGTGGAATTAAATTCGTCTTCTTGGATCCAAACCCTCTCCCTATGTGTGGTAAATGGCTAAAGAATAAATACACAAAAAGACTCGCAGTAAAAATTAAACTAGAAAAAAGTCCAACTTATCAAGCCGAGTACCTTTACAATAAAGTACATAAAACATGAAGACAATACACTTGATACTGTCCTGACAAATGTTCGCAATTACTGACAGCTAGCTAAGGACATAATTTAATTTGACTGTGATATCAAGCCTTCTTTCATAGGAAACTTCAATTGAAATAATCCTGAATAGATTTCGTATAACAACATCATCAATTTTGAAAGAAGAACATGATCTTGTGCAAAATCTATAATAGTCATTGAAGGCAACTTTATAGTTATAATACGACAGATTTAATTGTCAAAATATGCATTTTTTTATAAAAAAAACAATTTTTCTCCAAAAATTGTTTTCATTCTTTTTCAGAATGAAAAAGGACCTTCCTTTGATTATTTGTTCGGACTATCTAAATTTATAATATGAGTAGAGCGTATTCTCAAAATATGCATTTTTCATATAAGAACAAAGCTTTTCCTAAAAATTTGTTTTCCAATTTCACCCAAATAGAAGGACTCGGTTGTTCAACAAAAATATCCGATTTCCTTCAAAATCCAAAGGAACCTTCCTTTCATTAAATCCAACATAGTGTTTAATATTTATTTTAAAATATCTATGCACCAATCGCAAGTTATCATATGACATAAAGCTATTATTCTAAAAAAAATCATTTCTTCATAAGTACTGGCGATGCGACAGAAAAAATGTTTCTTGATACGTAGATAACTAGTGGTCAAAGACTGGCAAAACCTTAAAACATACCATTGCAATCAAATTGATGATGTATGTCATAGCTCCATTCATATTTTCCAAGTCTGCAAGTCACATTCACAGGTTTCCCACAGTCATGCATTGGTTCGCTTGATTCATGGTGGAGCGATACATTATACAGAATACGACGTTTGCTTGATGTAATGATATTTAACTTAATTACTGTGTTGAACTATTCTCAGGCTTTGCTAAAATATATGCATATATAATTTCCATAATATTAATTGCAAAGAACACAAGTTACAGTAATTGTGTCTGTACGCAATGTTTCGCTGGTATTTTTAGTTACAATATTGTTCACTTTTATTCCTTTAATAATTACATTTCATGAATATTCATTTGAATTCCGTCAGTTTGCTAGGTGAAAATCGTTCACATGGCATATCGATGTGAAGTTGCAATTCCCATCAAACACATTTGACCACGTGTTCACGTGG
>MJUU01051070.1:26898-51541 GCA_002080025.1 Modiolus philippinarum | reverse complement strand
TATATATTTAAATCACAACGGAAATGGAATACAGGTAACTATTAGTATGGCGGATAATGCAAAAATAAAATCTTCACCAGGTAATACAGTGTCATTCATTAATTTCGTGAACAGACATGTCAGAGATGCGACCATATTTTGGTATAACTTTGATGGAGATTTGATAAAGTATGCTACAATAGAACCTAACGGAGCACATGGCATAAGAACATTTGTGGAACATGCATGGACAGCAAAAGACGCTATATCTGAAAATAATCTAATAATAGATAACCAAAGTGATCCACAGTGTGCTTTTTATCCTCCAGCCAATAATTCATACGAAACAATCTACATTGATACTCCAACAGGTATGATTTTTTTACAGGTATACCTGTAGAATTATTTTTGTGGTGATCAATACAAATATACTATGCAATTAAAATTCCAAAGTGTGTTATTGAACTCAAACATAAATCTAAATAAAAGTTTACTTTAAAGTCAAATACGATAAAAATATTCTTTAAAAATCTTTCAGTTATCTGCGGTTAGAATATGGAATGATTTGCAGTACATACGATATATAATGCATGTCCTAATATAGCTTTATTTCAATCATTTCTTATACTGTTTCAGATATTTATGAGTCCCCCGAGCCTTTTTTTAGAATACTATATAGCACCAAGATTTCACGTATTCTTGTTGCCTCATGGACCAGACAATGATCTACAGTTTTCGGCAGGTTTATAGCAATTTCTACTATTTATGATACATAGCACAAATTTTCCACGTATCCCAAATTTTTTAAAGACACCACCTTATGTAAAGTGTTTCTTTTGCTAATTTCATAATGTTTTACAATAAATAATCTCTACATTTTACATTTATACTGATAATTAATCGATTACTATATGTATCCATATTTTTATGGTTTTGCAGATTTCCAAATAGAGGTCAAAGATGATTCTACACAAAACCTACAGTTTGTGAATACTAAAGGTAGCTACAAGTTGTACCTTAAATATATAAATTTATTTTGATTTCGGTTGGGTCTGCCTTTGGAATGTCACAAGATCTTGAAAAACAAGATAATAGGTACCTGTCCTAGACTCTTTATTTAATTCATTCTACTGCCAGATTTCAAAGTCCATATTTTGGCAACGATAAATTCTTTGGGTTTTCTTATATATATATTATTTAGAAGCTACCCCTTTACATCGGGGCGCCTATCACCAGGGTAGTAGTTATGGCGCGTCTAACAATAATAAATTATGCTGTATACAGACTATATACCGGTACATCAAATTAAATCAAATGTCAAAATATTAGAATATGTGTCCACACTATAAAATGCTCTAATGCTCGTGAATAAATAAAACAAACATAATTTCTAATAATAAAAGCAAGATCCCTAAATGAACTACACATACATTATATCAAAGTATAAAATCATGTCATGTCATAAGAAAAGATATCAAATTAAAACATTCCATTAAAACCTTTTTTCCATTAGAATCGTAAAATGAGCATATTTGTTCATTAAAAATATATCCAACATCACCAATTAAAAATTGTAATTTTGCACTTGGCGACAGTTCCATAAAATGAGTTTGACGGTCACTATTTATGTGAAAAGTAAAGTTAAATAAGGCATCGAATTGTTTACGAATATATTCGAGGGCAGTACATTCCAACAAAAAGTGTTCGAGATCCTCACTTGCCCCGGTTTTGCACATTAAACAAAGATCATTTTCAACCATGTTCATTCGCGATAAAAATGTCCGAAGCGGAATCGTTTTGGTTCTAGCTAATAATTTTAGTCTAGACATCCGAAAATCATTTCCACTAAGATAAGGCTGCTTTCCTATGCTAACATGAAAGTGCTGGTATAATCCAGACTACTTTTTGAATGAACCTCCAAAATAAGACTTTGTCCTGCAGCCAATTTTACCAACCTTGTATTGCCAACTATCCAAAGCATCTCTACTTCTTTTGGAAAGTGGCATCCACACTGCACTTGCATGGGCAAGTGAGGGTCTGATCACTGAGTTCCACAGAGCATCCCCGAATTCTAAACGTTTGAAATCCCCATGTTCCCCAAGCACACGAGTGATATAATTTTAGTGTTTTTCGGTCTTTTCCTTTAAATAGCTATCAACATGAAAGGTAGATTTCAAAGAACTGCTGACGTAATAACCCAAGTATTTGAACTCATTTACAACATCGATAGTCATCTAACCTCCATTTATAGCTTTTATTGGTCTTGTTGCCAATAGTCATAATTTTCAATTTTTTCGGGTTAAAACGAAGATTCCACTTCTTCGCAAAATTTACAGAGATATCTAAAAGCTTTTGTAGTTCTTCTGCTGAGGATGCAAATAAAACAACATCGTCAGCAAAAAGAAGACATTGCAAAATTTGGGATGAAATGTTTACGCCAATGTTACTTTCCTTTAACATTTTGACTAAATCATTCATCAGTACTGAAAAAAGCGTAGGGGACATAACACATCCTTGCTTCACACCGTATTCCTGATCAAACCAGTCAGATTCGACATCTCCAAAAACTACTTTGTTCTGGACATTTTTATATATCTGTTGAACTAATCTCCAACATTTTCCTTGAATACCACAATTCCATAAGTTTTCAAGAAGACCATCACGCCAAACTCGACGAAAGCATTAGACAGATCTAAAAATGCAAAATACATAGATTTTTTTGTGTGTTTTAGCCAAAGAACAAATTCCCTGTAAAGTAAAAATATGGTCTTCTATGCGTCTATTTTTCCTAAAAGCGCCTTGACTTTCCCCTAAAATATTATTTCAATTTTTAACGTGTTTTCTTCAATGTTATGTCTTTTTGTCAATTAACGAGCTGCGCGCGAAGCTGGAGATTGACTTAGAAGTCACGTAAATGGGAGAAAACCTTGTTGCGCATTTCTTACGCTTTATATGAAATTAATCCGCAATATAATTCGCCGGTAAGATATATATATTTATGTAGAATCGGTAGATCGATGGGTCAAAATTGTTAAGTAATGAACAATGAATTGCATGAATGAATACATGTGTACTATTAAAATAATATAACCGAATTTGCTCGGTAATCGTTCATCGGTGACGTGTACATGTGTGACCTATGACCTTCCAAACATGAATGAATGGTAATGTCCTGAGCTCCTTGTTTGTAATCATCATCTCGGTATTTTGTTATTTATTTTCAACAAATTGTGATTTCAATAAAAATGATGAAAAAGGGTAATATATTGTCAACAAGGAGAGTAATTCTAACAATAACGACAAGGAGAGTAAATCTAACAATAACGGGGTACAGTAAAAATGGCATATAAAATGATAATAAATACATGTATATGATAAGGTCACTAATTACATTACTAATTATATGATAAGACCCCAACATTTTACACAGCTGCTGATCATGTACAAGTATATGTAAGTCATCAAAGGCAATATGTTTATTATGTAATTATTATAAAATTTGAGAAAGGAAACTGATCTGGTTTGCCTAGAGGGGATATAATTGTGCATTTAATTGTACATCATTTCCGATCATTTCTAATTAGCTGATGGAAAAGGGTGCCATTTTGACAGTGGAAAATAATGAATTCTCTTATCCGGCGTGACATCACAAAGCTGAATTGACAAATCCGATAAGTCGATTTAAATCTTACACTCCCAATATAGGCGGTGACGCGATCGATGTTTACAGATATAATCTATGTAAAAAATCGATATTTTAAATTGCAATATTTTCGGTGTTATAATAGCTATAATCTTGAAATTTGGATATGATGTTCATATTGATGTTCCAAATGCATATTCCGAGTTTCATTTAAATATCTTGAAAAATGAATGAATAAATCAAAGTTGAAGGTACTTAGATATATAGTGAAATGTGGACTTTTTCACCTCCTCCACAGGTAAAGTGTCCGGATGTCCGGATAAGAGAATAGGTATGAATTTTTGAAATCACATAAATGTAAGGTCATGTAGGGATCTTGGAACACCAGCAGCACCCTTTCAATAAAAGTATACAAGTGACCCTCGAGGGCTAACTGTGTTGCAAAAAACCCAAAAATTCGTGATCAGGATTTTGAGAGCCGTACATCGATGCAGTTTCGTAAATATTTTATTGAATATGGTTCCAGAGATTTGTTGAAAAAAAATGATTTCATATATATATATACTACTTTACAGAGTAATAAATCACAATTGTAATTCTGATAACCATATTCTCCAAACTAAAAACAAACACACTTTTGTTGGAGTAATTTGCTCATTAATTTCAGTCGACGTTAATTGACTCAGTACCTTCGTACTTTGATTTTACTCGCGATAGAACCTCCAAAAATACGAGGGATTTTTGAACAATCATAACCAAAAGTGCAAAGTTGTTTTGTTTATCAATTACATTATCGATGCATCCGATTTTGTCAGGTTTTTTTTTCTAAAAAATTGTTTTATTCAGTATGTATATGGAAGTCTAGCTACGCTTTCTAGTTATATTTGGAGCCTTTACATCAGAATAATTAAAAAAAAGATGATACGAAATTTTTGACGTCGGTAAAGACACGTAGACATTCCAGTTAGCATCACAATTTGCCTCTTGTACAGAAATTTATAAACTCGGTTTGTTTAACTTCTTTTTCAGTCTTTGTAGTCATAGGCATGTAACATAGAACCATTCCGTGTTTGACTCAGCGTTTATACTTGTGAATTTGTCTAGTCAATAAACAGATTGCGTGTTGATATGCACATCTAACCCAATGAATAATTTGCTCAGGTGCTAGTTTCCAAGGGAACGTACGTGGACTCAGAATACCTGACTTGCTATATAAAAGAACAACATGTATAGCTCGCTCTAATCAAGTACCGTGTATAAATATACACGATAGTATTGCAGTGATTAAATATAAATTGTCGAAATATGATAAATTCAGAAATTATGTAATTTTTTTATGTATATTATCTTGTTAATTTAATTCCAAGCCATCTCTCTGTTTATCAGTTTGTAGTCTTTAAAAAAATATTCATTTTATTTCAGCCTGTCCAACGTGGGTCCGACGGAAAATAGAAAAGTGAAATATTATGTGTTCCAATATGACGAAAAGAAAAATGGTTCCATTATATCTATTAAAAAAATACCCTGTAGTACAATATTCGTACATATCACTTTTTTGGACTGTGTAGATATTCTCTTCAGTTCTGTGTAATATAAATGTTTTTTTTTGTGGTTTACAGAATGAAAAATGACAATGGATTCAAAGGAGTACATAATGTATGATCTCCAAAATCACAGACAATCAATCCTATTGGTAATTTGTTCTGTCTGTTCTCTGTCAGCTTTTACACATATTTCGGTTCATGGACTTCCAAATATTTTGATGTGATCTGCACTAATGAGACATAAGTTGTCGAAATGCGCATACACAGAATCTAAATTCATAGTAACCTCGGTATTTTGTTATTTGTTACCACTGGACCGATGCTTCTGCTGGTGGACTGTTAGTCCTCGAGGGTATTCACCAACCCAGTAGTCAGTACTTCGGTGCTAACCTGAAAACCGACATTATTTGAAAATTTGCAATATCTAAATTTATGAAAATATTGTTAAAACCTAAGGAGTATCTCCCTTTTGCATAGCTCTGTCCTTAGCTGATTTTGGCTTTCCTATTTAGATCCTATTGGTAATTTGTTCTTTGTCAGTTTTTATACATATTTCGGCCCCTGGATTTCCAAATATTTTGATGTGATCTGCACTGATGAAACATAAGTTGTCGAAATGCGCAAACACAGAACCTAAATTCATAGTAACCTCGGTATTTTGTTATTCGTTACCACTGGACCGATGCTTCTGCTGGTGGACTGTTAGTCCCCGAGGATATTCACCAACCCAGTAGCAAGTACTTCGGTGCTGGCCTTAAAACCTATTTTATTTGAAAATTTGCAATATTTAAATTTATGAAAATATTGTTAAAACCTAAGGAGTATCTCCCTCTTGCATAGCTCTGTTCTTAGCTGATTTTGGCTTTCATATTTAGATTTTATTGGTTAATTATTTGTTCTCTCTCAGTTTTTATACGTATATCAGTTGATTGAATTCTAAGTGTTTTGATTTTATCTGCACCGAAGATACATAAGTTGTCGAAATGCGTATATGCAGAAACAAAATTTTCAGTAACTTCGGTATTTTGTTATTTAGTGCTGGCACAAACAAAAGAAGTGGTAGGATTAATCCGGTTTATGGATACCAAAACATTCCGCTTCTCTATCCCTATCCCGTTTTCCCCTTAGTATGTAATAAACATACGAATAAAACCCCCATTCAGGTATGCTACTAACTCTATGACCACCATCTTGAAGAAGAAAACAATATGACAAAACGTAATTTAGAAAGATGAGTCAAGGAGTGCTCGCCGCTAAACTATCAATTATTTCAAGGAACATAGTCTTGCGGTAAAAAGAACTGTCGCACTATGGAAACTTTCCGAAGGATTTGATAAAGAGTCGTCATGTATTTTGATAAAGAGTCGTCATGTATTTTGATAAAGATTCGTCATGTATTTTGATAAAGAGTCGTCTTGTATTTCAGTAGACATTGGCCGTATAAGTGAGAGGCCAGTATGTGTATAAAATCTTCGGGTCACCAGAATCCAAAGCCAATTTAACGGATTGACGTCGATATCCACTATTACGTAGAGAGTACGTTAGTTTTATCATTTTTCATTTTATCATAAGCAGGACATGCTTACCCTTCCGGGGCACCTGATGTCACTCTTGTTTATTGAGAGTTCACACTGTTAGTGCTTTAGTTTTTTGTGTTGTATATGTAACGTTCGTGTGTTTTGTGGGCATGTGGTGTCTTTGGTCTTCCGTCTTTTGGTGTTCTTGCTTTTGCCTTGTCTCTGGACTTTGATTTGTGTAATCTTATGCTTTGTTCCTTCGGTATTCTACTGCCGTTGTTTTCTGGCATTTTTAACAATATTTCCATTAAATGGAGGAAGAGAAATGTCCTTGGTAATGAGCTGTTTGCGAGTCACGTCATATTTAGATATCAAATGTTCATATCTTCTTTAAAACTTCTTAAAAGTATTTGATGATTATGAAATCTGTAACCTTGTTGTAAAAGTTTGGATGTGAAAGTAAGGTTTCTCTCATTAATATCACCAAGGGTAGAACAAACGCGTGGGATCGTACCACTTGAGATATGCTCACCCCGAATGATGGAGCTAGAGGAACGTCGTCGTCAAAGGAAATTAGTAAAAGTTTAATCAAAATAATCCATTTTAACATAAATTTTAGTTTTTTGTTTTACCAGTCGGTGGTGATGCTTAGATACAGAAAAGGCAGTAAAAGATTGTTTACTTTATTTAGTTTAAGTTTTTGTGGGTAAATTATTTACACATAATCTAAAAATTGGGGATTGTCAATAGTCAGGATGTCGGCAATGTACTTGCTGTTATTATTGAAAATTTAGATAAGTTTATAACTGTTTAGTATAGTTCCATTTTGTATTTCTTTCATGAAGTCCCGATCGTAACAGAACAGAAAAAGATCTGCAATGAGAGATGAACAATAAATACCCTTAGGGATTCCAATGACCTGTTTATAAACAATGGTGCTAAAACGAACACAAATTTTGTTTAGCAAGAGATTCTGTGCCTTAATCGTATCACCACATGTCCAGAAGCAATGGTTGTTGTAAGTAATATCGGAGAAGAATCCTTGCTTTTGTTACAGCAATTGAGCTGAAGACCAGAAAATTTAAAAGACCACTTTATAAGCTGTCCAAATTTGGATTTAATCAAATTTTGCGGAAGGGTTGTATAAAGTGTAGAAAAATAGATAAAACTGGTCTATTTATAGATTGTAATTATATAAAACTTCAATTACACTCCAAAAGAAATTAACGCAAGGGTTTTGATATGTTTTTTTACATCATATTACTACTAACTCCTTAATGAAAGTAAGAACACTTATTAAATGGATGGACAAGTCTGTAGTAGAACAATTACTGGAAGCCGAAACAATACAATGATTGTAGGGATTTTTCTGAAGCTTAGGAATCCAGTATCTTTGATATCTTTAGGTGGAACTTTGAGCTTTTCTGTATCTTTGAAATGTTGTTTGGTGAGTGTCTCAATATGTATGTTTAAAATTGCTTGGTTTGTCCAATTCGTTTTGTTCGACATCTTTTTATTTACTTTTTTGTTGTTGAAATGATGGCAACGTTGTTAGAAGCTTTGTCTACAGGTGAAAATTCATATTTTCCTCAAGTTCTCTCATTTTCGACTTAATTCTGTTTTCAGACAATTTAGGTGGCAATTCATGATAATTATCTTTATAGAAAAATAATTCTGTTGGTGACCTTACTAATAATTTTATCTTTAAACATGTTTAGGGCATGTCTGCTTTTTCTCGTTTGCACCATTTTATAGAATAATTGGTTACCGAGTACTTGATAATGTAAAACATACATGCAAGTTCATTTTAGGCGATATGTAGACCCCTTTCTAAAGAATCGTCGAACTTTTTTTTATCTACAAGTCCCCCCGTTGATATATGTCTACAAGGGTCAAAGCGATAAGGCAAAGTCGAACAGTCACAACTGCTAGGGTAGTTCTTGTCGAAATAAGAATCACAGGTAATGAAGAGTAATTGGAAAAATAAACTTCTAGTACGTTTATATACGTAAAGGAAATAACAGGCTTGTCCTGATTGTCAAAATAAACTGGTACGAGTTTTTGAATATTTGGGTTTCCGAAAAATGCCTGCAATATCAATTAAATCAAAACCTTTATTAATTTCAATTTTCAAAAATTGTTTTACGTGATCACTGGGTTAGTCGATTCTAGGATAATGCCAATGAAAACAGAAAACATTGATAATTTGTTAACATTCATAGAGTGGACTATTAACAGACATTGTATCACATTTTAAGGAGTTTTTTATAAAGATTTGTAACAGGAATAGAACAAACCGTGCCGCCCATTGTTTTTGAAAACAGTATATAGATCTTTAACATTTATGAGGTTCTTGAGTTTGCTTTTATAATTATATAATTTACTCTTCGGGCATATGACCAATTTTGAAGAATAAATACCCATTATGTCAGAAGCATGCTGCGAAATGTTGACCTGATCAATGATGTCATTTAATCCGAATGGTAAAGCTGTATGAAGTTACTTTATTCACGACAGTTCACATTTTATATCTTACGAATTCTCTCTTACATTGATCAAGGGATATTTCGACAAGTTCTACGGTTTGTGCTTTTATGACATTTTTGTCATGCTTATAAACAGTACAGTTCCGACATATATAGATATGAAATACCGAAGTTACTGTAAATTTAGTTTCTGCATATGGACATTTCATTTCATTGTCTAAAAACTGATAGAGAACAAATAACCAATTATGATCTAAACTGAAAGCCAAAACCAGGTATGGACAGAGCTTTGCATGAGGAAGATACTCCTTAGTTTTCAACAAAATTTACGAAAAATATAGACATTGCAAGTTTCCAAATAAAATCAGCTTTCGGGTCAGCACCGGAGTACTGACTCCTGGGCTTGTGAAAACCATTGGGGACTAACAGTCTACCAGCAGTGGCATTGACCCATTAGTAACAAAAATGAAAATACCAAAGTTATTGCAAATTTAGTTCTACATATAGCTATTTCGACAATTTATGTTTTTTCAGGGCAAATAAAATCTAAAGATTTGGAAGACCATTAACCTAAAGATGTTTAAAAACTGATAGAGGACTAATAACCAAATATGATTTAAATGGAAAGCCAAAACCAGCTAAGGACATAGCTTTGCATAAGGGAGATACTCCTTAGTTTACAACAAAATTGACAAAAGTCTAAATATTGCAAGTTTCCAAATAAAATAGGTTTTCAGGTCAGAACTGAAGTACTGACAACACCGGATGGTGAATTCCATAGAGGACTAGCAATCCATCAGCAGTGGCATCGATCCTATGGTAACAAATATAATAAATACCGAAGTTCTAAATAATGCGAAACAAGTGCTACAAGGTAAGTCGTTCTAATGGACAACCAGCTTCTCCTACGTACTGGATTCTGCAGCCTGTTTGAGTTCAAGTAATCAAATATACCGGGATAGGTGTTCTCAGGAGACGTCAACGCGGAATTTGATGGTGAATTTCCTTCCATTGACGCAAATTCTTTTTGTATTCTCCTGGATCAAAGCGAAGACAGCTGACATATTTTCTGGCATGGCGCTTTAGAATTTGTAAGGACTGTCATATCCTAGATATCTTTAACGGTGTAAGTCTGACTACAGGATTAAGTGTTGAAGGAGGCAGATTAGTAAGATTAGAATTTGAAGATTGTGCAAATATTGATTTAATACAGCCGAATTTTTGAAACAGTTTTGGATCGGATTGAATGCATTTCCAAAATTGACCCACTGTAGGAAAGTGGTCATATTGAAAGATTATGGAGTAAGCGAACATTAGACCATAACACATATGCTAACTCCAACTGCAATAACTTTAATGAGCTGTATGGCCATTTCGGAAATTAATTCCTCATCAGCGGCACTAGAACCCAAACAAGGGAAATCCATAATTTCAAAAAATGTTTAAAATGCAAGAAACCAAACGAAATCCGAATAATAAGTAATATAAAATATAGCTAAGGACAAAACTACGATGGGGAGAGTTCATCCTTAGAATTTAGAATTTACATAAATTTAAATAATAGTCATTAAACAAAGTGTACACATGAGATATTATCTCATGTACAAGTACACCATATCTAAGAAAAATAAAGAGCATACATCTCTACCACGGGGAATTGTTTTACCCATTCCACACTGCAATAAAAGACAAACTCCTGTATTAAATATTTTACGAAAGGAAATGGAGTAAATGAACATGAGACCATACCTCATATGCTAAGTCCAACTGCAATAATTTTAATGAGCTGTATGGCCATTTCGGAAATTAATTCCTCGTCAGCAGCACTAGAACCCAGACAAGGGAAATCCATAATTTCAAAAAAAATGTTTAAAATGCATAAAACCAAACGATATCCGAATAAACAGTAATATCAAATATATCTAAGAACAAAACTACGATGGAGAGAGTTAATCCTTATGTGATAATTTTTTTCAACAAGTGGTACGTTATTCATACAAGTATATGACGGTCTGCTATATTGCCTTAACTTCATTGTCTCATTACAATTTCAAGCTATCACGGTTTTGATCTCAATTTCATGAGTACAGTGGTAAGCAAATAATGAACTGAGGCGAGTAAATAATATTTTATATGTTAGTTGGTGTCTTGTTTATTTTCCTCGATATGGCTTCTCGTCTGCAGATTTAACATACACTTGGTAAATATTTTAGGATTTTGGGAAAGATGAGTAAGTGGTTGGTCTAATGAAGACGGAAAGGACATGAATAAGGGTCTACACTTGTTTTATGTAGAAAATATTTTACCCAAGTTTTGTTAAGACATTGTAGATTACTCAGAAAAATACCTTTAATACTTTTGCACAGAATATTTATAGAATCTTTTGCAATATTTTTTTTCTGCTGAGAATATTTACAAAGACTTTTTACAAGACGTTATTGCAACTTTTGATGAGATTATTATTATATATAACTAAATACCAAAGTCAATGTGCATATGCGCATTTCGACAACCTATATCTATTCAGTGCAAATAAAATATAATCGTTTGGAAAACCATACAATCAAATATGTTAAAAAACTGGTAGAGAATTTATAAAAGTTTCTTTATCTTCGATGTGAATCAAATGTGGATTCTTAAAAATTCGAAAGATCTCATTGAACAGTCATCCTCAACCAGTCTTACTTATTGCCATAGCATTCAAGCTTTGATTTTTCTACTCCTTATACAACCCTGCCAGACAAAAAACTGAAAACAGTAAATTAAGATTTAATACAACAATGTTTCTGCTTTAAAAATGGAGAATGAAAATACACCTTTTATAGAAGTAGGGAATGACAAAATATATTTTGTTAAGAACCACACTTATTCAAATTAGAAGTACACCGAGACAGACGTAATCAAAATGTTTGAATTTTTGATTGACAATATTTGAAATATATGACGTGTGAGTGTCCCAAATAAAAGCGGACATATTAAGCTAGATTCACGTCTTCCCGGATTTGACTACCGATTTTGATGTTTTCCTTGATTGACTCACAGTGTGACTGGTGCTGTTAACAGAGCAGGACATGCTTACCCTTCCGGAGAACCTGATGTCATTCTCAGTTTCATGGGAGTTATGAGGCGCCGTTTTGCTATTTATTCACTATGTTTTGAAAAAAAAAAATTTGATATCAGAAAATCATTGCTATTTTTTGATATCACAAATTTAATTTTCTAATATCAAAAAATATTTTTTGATATCAAGAATATGAATTTTGATATCAGAAAATCATTTTCTGGTATAAAAAAATAGCAATGATTTTATAATTTCAAAAATTCATATTTTGATATAAAAAATAGATTTTCTGATATCAAAAAATCGAATTTCTGATATAAAAAACAGTTTGATTAATGGATAGATCCAACCATGATGTTTCCTTTTATCACGCATGCGTATCAAAATCATTCCAGTACGCCTGCTCATCAGTAAGCATTGCCGCCTCCTTGACGAGCATGGTAAGCGTTGCCTTGTCCACCCTTAAAAATAAAAAGGAAAAGGTTGAAGGGCATATGCCGGTTGAGGAATCCAGTAGTGACGAATTTGCAACCACTATTTTTTTATATTTTATGATATCAGAAAATCAATTTCTTGATATCAAGAAATGAATTTCTGATATCAAAAAATAGTCCTGATTTTTTTATATCAAAAATTCAATTTTTGATATCAAAAATATTTTTATATCAAAAAATTGAATTTCTGATATAAAAAATAGTAATGATTTTCTGATATCAGAAATTTGATTTTTTTTTATATCAGAAAGCCGATTTCTTGATATCAGAAACTCAATTTTTTGATATCAGAAAATAATTTTTGATATCAAAAAATTTTTGATATCAAGAATTATTTTCTGATATCAAAAAATATTTTCTGATATCAAGAATTATTTTCAATATAAAAAAAATCGGATTTTTTTTTATATAAAAAAATAGTGAATAAATTGCAAAACGGCGCCTCATAATATGACCATTCTTGTTTTAATTTCAGAAGTTCAACATTTTTCTTCGAATAGAGAATGAAAGTGCTGATTTAACCTGGGATGGAGTTACTATATTTTTAAGAAGAACTTACCTGTGGGATTCTGACAAATAGCTGAAAAGGCGTTAATACTAGATGGCACTCTTTACCTCTGTATTTTCAAAAAATCGATATCAGAAAATAATTTTTGATATCAAAAAATATTTTTTGATATAAAAAATTGAATTTCTGATATCAAGAATTATTTTTTTATATCAAATAATCGGAGTAAGTGCATAAATAGCAAAGCGGTGCCTCATAGGGAGTTCACATTGTGAGTGCCTTGGTTTTGAATGTTGTGTTTTAACTTCTGTGCTTTGTGACTGTCTAACGTCATTGTTTTCTGTGTTCTCGTTTTTGCCATGTCTTTGGACTTCAATTTTTGTAAATACTACTCCTGTGTTCCTTCGGTATTTTACTGCCGTTGTTTCACCTTAATTCATACAAAAGATTACATTAACAGTGTGACTGGATTACACAGGAAAATTATTATCTAAATTTTTCTACACAGAATATTTTTACAATTTTGTACAAGGTGAATGAAAGGATATGGAGCAAATGCACATGAGACAAAGTCTGTACAAACACATGTACATGGTAAAAACAAGCAAAGAAACGACACTTTTATTGTTGTTCTTCATCATTTTTAGCTCACCTGGCCAAAGGCCATCTGAGCTTTTGCCATCACTCGGCGTCCGTCGTCCGTCCGTCCGTTAACTTTTATTCAGAGATCTTCTCCTCTGAAACTACTGGGCCAATACTGACCAAACTTGGCATTCCAAACAACATGGCCGCTGTTACCAAAAATAGAACATAGGGGTAAATTGCCGTTTTTTGCAAATTACTCGAAGACCATTACAGATATCAAAATTCTGGTATGGGGGTAAAACATGATCAGCATGATGAGATCTACCTGCCCTGCAATTTTGAAGAATATCCGTTCTCCGGTCTTGGAGTTATTGCCCCTTTTCTGTAAAAATTTCAGTTTTTCGTTACTTTTAGTCTTATATATTGAAAATGGTAGAAGATAGGAGTGAACTTTATATAACAAAAATGGTCAGCAGAGTAAGATCTACATATCCTGCAATTTTGAAGCAAATCTGACAACCCACATACATGTAGGAGTTATTGCCGCATTTTCTTTGCATTTTCACAATTTTTTACCGGTTTTACTTTCATTTTGAAAGCTGTTTGAGATAAAGGTTAAATGTGAATTGCAAAAGTGTTGAGGTTTTCCAGAACTACAATTTCTACATATGTCCAGCAGGTTCGCATCTCATCCAAGATGGCCGCCAGCGGGGAAGATAGTTTAACATAGGACCCTATGGGAAATGCATTCAAAGATCTCCTCTGAAACCACTGGGCCAATGGGGACCAAATTTTGTCATAGTAGTCTTTAGATGGTCCCCTTTAAAGTTTGTGATTTTTATGTTCGTACTTGATCCAAGATGGTCGCCAGCACGGGACATAGTTTAACATAGGACCCTATGGGAAATGTATTCAAAGTTCTTCTTCTCTGAAACTACCAAGTGAAACTGAATCAAACTTGGTAATAATAGTCTTGGGTGGTCCCCTTTGAAGTTTGTGATTTTTATGTTCGTACCTCGCCCAAGATGGCTGCCAGCGTGGAGCACAGTTTAACATAGGGATCCTATGGGAAATGCATTCAAATGTCTTCTCCTCTGAACGTACTGAGCCAATTGGAACCAAACTTGGTTACAATAGTCTTTAGATGTTTCCCTTCAAGTTTGTGATTTTTATGTTCTTACCTCATTCAAGATGGCCACCAGCAGGGAACATAGTTCAACAAAGGGACTCGGTAGGAAATGCATTCAAATGTCTTCTCCTCTGAACCTACTGAGCCAATTGGAACCAAACTTGGTTACAATTGTCTTTGGGTGATCCCTTCCAAAGTTTGTGATTTTTAGTTTGTACCTCATCCAAGAATGAAAATGTAACATCTGGTGAACTGATTTATAGTATGAATGGGCGGTCTATTGGTGACAATGAATAAAACCAGTCAGCAGGTGAGCGATATAGGCTCATGTGAGCCTCTATTGGCATTTGCGATGGCATAATTCAGGAATGGGCTTTTTATTTGGTATTATGAAATAAAAGGGAAAACAGTAAACACCTACAAGGCTGAAAATTATAATTACATGCCACAATCTGCTAGGGAATAACACCGGAAAAACAAAAATAAGACAAAAGGCAAACGCAAACAACGATACGAACTCGTGACAGTTCGGACTTGGTACCGGCACCAGCAAAAGCCAGCGGTAGGGTTAAACCGGTTTATGGGTACCCAAACCTCCCCTTTATCTGTCCCATTTCCCTACAGTTTAGTAAACATACAAATAAAACCCAATACAGGTAGACTACTATTTCCATTATCACAATCTTGAAAGGAGAGAATACTAGTATAACAATACGTAATTTTGAAAGATGGGTCAAGGGGTGCTCGCCGCTAATCTGCAGGCTAGGTCAAAGAGCCCAGTCTGCTGGTAAAACACTGTTGCACTACGGAAGAAAAATCAAACTCAAAACTTCGCGCAGGATTTTGTCAAGAATCACCATATATTTCAGCAGACATCAGCAGCATCAGTGAGAGGCCAGTATGTATGTAACATTTTCAGGTCACTAGATCTCAAATCTAATTTAACGGATGCAAGCAGAATATCTTGTCAATATTCCCTATTACATACAGAATGTAAGTTACGTCCCAGCTTTTCTTGATTTTTTATCAGTTTCTGGCATTTTTCAACAACATTACCGCAAATACGAGGATTAGAAATGAATGCCCTTAGTAATAAGCTGTTTGCGAGTAACGCTATATTTAGATATTTAAAAATATTAAATATTGAATATATTAGACCCTTTTTCTGTATAGAGTATTACCAAGAGATTTTATTTATATTTTCTAGTGAGATTATTTTTTAAAATATCAATTGAACTTTTTCAAATAAAAATTGTGCATTTAATACAGAATGACACAACGGCAGTAGAATACCGAAAGAACAAGGGAAGCGACGACCACAAAAATCAATGTCCAAAGACATGTCAAAAACGGCAACAGAGAAAAACAGACAAAACAAGGACGCGAGACAGCTAAAATGCACGAAAATGAAAAGATAACATTTAGAACTAAGGCACTCATAGTATGACCTCCCATGAAAACCAGGAGTGATATCAGGTGCTCCGGAAGGGTAACCATGTCCTGCTCCGCTAGCGGCACCCATCACACTATCAGTGAGTCAATCCAGGGTTGAGTCAAATCCGGTTATGTCAAATACATGAAGACGTGAAATCTAGCTGAAAATGTCCGTTTACATTTGTGTAACAGACCCGTCATATCTGTCAACGATGTCATGGTGACGGCCATAGAATTTCTGAAGAAATGAAAGTAACAAAGGCTGAACAAATCCCTGACTCAGCAGCTTGGGGGGGAGTGTTTTGCTCTATTAAAAAAACACTGTATAAACTATATGCTCGACAGTAACGAATCGACTGTGAAATGTACACTCCATAGGCTGGAGATGTAGGTACATTGCTGCTCAGAAAGGGAAAGTTCACAATTGGGAACTTAAAATCATCACGTTTGTCATATAGATTAGATTTCAAACGTCCATCTTCGTCAATGTATATTAAAAGATCTAAGTACGAAGCTGAAATAGGTGTATTAGTAGTTTCTTAAATTTCAAGCTCATTTGGGATAAATCTGGTGTAAATATTTCTTGAATTTTGGATTATTAAGAGAAAGTACATCGTTTCTGTAGCGGAAGCTTATATTAAAGGACTGGGACTAAATTTTTTTTTCTGTGTTAGCCCTTATAAAAACTTCGCCTCATCAGAGAAAAGAAAGATATTAGCTAAAAGTTGCGAGCAGTTAGTTCCCATGGGAATCCCAATTATCTGTTGAAAAACGTGGCTTCTATTTAGTTCTACATAAATACAAGAAATGCTCGAGTAACAAGTGCATTGTGTGAACATAGACATGAGACAGAAATGTATGCTACGTTTAACATCATAAAACATCCTAACCTTGAATGCTGTGTGCCCATTTTAGTTTTTTTAATAGATATCGTAGACTTTTTTTATACTCCTACGGACAGAATTTCTTTATTTACTCGTAGAAGCCCATACAATTAAAGATGCTGGATCTAACGCAATAGATACATTGATGAAGTTCTTTCCAATTAAATACGTATCTTTTGCTTAATTGGTCCTATCAACATATCCTCCAGAGATAAAGCATACAACCGAAAAATTTACATCTTTTTGGACTCGAATTTGACGAAAATTGTCATCTCAGTATTAAATTTAATGACAAAAGAGACATTTTTAATTTCAAAATTATCAATTTACCAAATATGAACAGTAATATTCAAACTTTTCCTGCTTACGGGGTGTATGTTTCACAGCTGATCAGTTACGCTAGAGCTAGCACCAACAATAAAGACTTTCTCATTAGGCATAGTTATCTCCGTGACCGCCTTATTATACCCCCGCTTTGTAAAAGCGGAGGGTATATAGTGATGGTGGTGTCCGTCCGTCCGTCCGTCCGTCCGTCCGTCATTCCGTCCGTCCGTAACACTTTTACTGTCAAAGTTTTCTCGGCTTCTACAGGTGGGAATGATTTGATATTTAGCATTAGGCTTCCAAATGATGAGTTGTACAGTGTCAGATATTTTTTTCTGAAAATTTTTCGTCAAAGTTTTCTCTTCTTCCAAAAGTGGAAATGATTTCATATTTGGTCTAGAGCTTCATGATAATGAGTTGTACCGTGTAAGCTATTTTCAGGTTGGTTGCGCTACTACTTCCTGTTTACCGATACATTGGTATGTTGATACTTAGTTATATATACCACTACTAAGTTTTCTCTGCTTCTATAAGTGGAAATGATTTAATATTTAGTCTCAAGCTTCATATAGATGAGTTGTACCGTGTAAGCTATTTTCAGGTTTGTTGCGCTATTACTTCCTGTTTACCGATACATTGATACTTAGGCCATAAAAAATAATTCATTGGTTCACAGGCCCTCCCTCATATAGTTTGAGACTTGAAAAAAGCCCCTCATTGACCCTATTTTTGCCATTTCAATAAAATAAAAGCAAAAAAACACCTCCCTCACAACATTTTTGGTGGTTTTTACAATGTAAAAAGCTGCCTCATCTATTTTTTGGCAAATAAAAAGATAAAAAAAATCACCTCCCTCCCTCATCAATTTATATGAAAAATTGCCTGAGAACCAATAAATTAATTTTATATGGCCTTAGTTGTATATACCACTACTAATGAAAATTTTCGTCAAAGTTTTCTTTGCTTCTGTATGTGGAAATGATTTAATATTTATTCTCAACCTTCATAATGATGAGTTGTACCGTGTAAGCTATTTTCAAGTTTGTGGCGCTACTACTTCCTGTTTGCAGATACATTAATACTTAGTTTCATATACCACTACTAATGAAAATTTTTCGTCAAAGTTTTCTCTTCTCCCAAAAGTGGAAATGATTTCATATTTGGTCTGGAGCTTCATGATAACGAGTTGTACCGTGTAAGCTATTTTCAGGTCTGTTGCGCTACTTCTTCCTGTTTACCGATACATTGGTATGTTGATACTTAGTTATATATACCACTACTAATGAAAATTTTCGTCAAAGTTTTCTCTGCTTCTATAAGTGGAAATGATTTAATATTTAGTCTCAAGCTTCATAATGATGAGTTGTACCGTGTAAGCTATTTTCAAGTTTGTGGCGCTACTACTTCCTGTTTGCAGATACATTAATACTTAGTTTCATATACCACTACTAACGAAAATTTTTCGTCAAAGTTTTCTCTGCTTCTATAAGTGGAAATGATTTAATATTTAGTCTCAAGCTTCATATAGATGAGTTGTACCGTGTAAGCTATTTTCAGGTTTGTTGCGCTATTACTTCCTGTTTACCGATACATTGATACTTAGTTATATATACCACTACTAATGAAAATTTTCGTCAAAGTTTTCTTTGCTTCTGTATGTGGAAATGATTTAAAATTTATTCTCAACCTTCATAATGATGAGTTGTACCGTGTAAGCTATTTTCAAGTTTGTGGCGCTACTACTTCCTGTTTGCAGATACATTAATACTTAGTTTCATATACCACTACTAACGAAAATTTTTCGTCAAAGTTTTCTCTTCTTTCAAAAGTGGAAATGATTTCATATTTGGTCTGGAGCTTCATGATGATGAGTTGTACCGTGTAAGCTATTTTCAGGTTTGTTGCGCTACTACTTCCTGTTTACCGATACATTGGTATGTTGATACTTAGCCTAAATTAAGTTTTTTGAATAACATTAAAAGACGCAGTTGACTTTAAAGATCAGCCTTTTATTTAAACTTCTTATTATATTGGGCATGCGGGGGTATTCATTTGTGGCCCAGTGGACCACAGTACCTCTAGTTTATCAAGGCTTAAAAAATCCGTCTGATATGATCATAAAAAAGTTTAAATAGATATCAGTCGTTTAAAGTTTCGGCCGTCACTGTGATTCAATTTTCTTTTTACATAGTATATTGACCTGGAATGAACATTACTTTTTCACTGTCTACTACCTTTCAATTGCAATTACTGATGTGTTGCTATTGGACACGACTGCAATGGAATAGGTGTGGGGGTTATCACGGCATAAAACCTGTTCAACCAACCATTCCTTTTGAAATGCCAATTAGAAGTCTGGACCATAGCGGTTCACAATTTTTCCGGTGGTTTTGAATTTACCGCTTGGATTTAAGTTCTATTTGTCTTATTACCCTTACTTCCGTCTGTTAAGATTTGAATTTTTAGTCCGAACTATTTTTTTTACTTAGTACTGAGATGAACATTGTTTTTTTTGTCGTTTTCACACGTAATGTGGGGTGCCATATAGGGATCATTTTAGTCGTCTTTCGTCGTCGTTGCTGTTGTCCGTCCCAATTTTCGTAACACTTTTCTCAGCAACTACAAATCACAGCCATTTGAAAAGTTGTATGCAACACTATATTCTTCACTGATAAGTTGACAGGTGTTGCTAGCGGGGCAGGACATGCTTATCCTTCCGGAGCACCTGATGTCACTCCCGGTTTTCAGGGGAGTTCACACCATGAGTGCCTTAGTTTTTAATGTCGTCTTTATTTCCGTGCATTGTAGCTGTCTCACGTCCTTGTTTTGTCTTTGTTTTTCTCTGTTGCCATTTTTGCCATGTCTTTGGATTTCGATTTTTGAAGTCTTCGCTTCTCTTGTTCCTTCGGTATTCTACTGCCGTTGCTTCCTTTTTACAGACTTGAGTATTTTCAGCAAATACTGTCAATGGTAAAATTTTCGTTACGCTTTTCTCAGGAACTACAAATCACAGCCACTTGAAATTTGTATGCGACTTAAATTGCACTTACCGAATCTAGGTCTTTCTTTTAAAAGACTTAGAGATTTGAGTTTCCTACAGTAAATTTAACACGGGCATTGCAGGCGATACACGTTTTCCATGGAAGACTCACAATTTATCATTTTCAACGATCTTGTTCCAATAGTAACTGCTGTTGAGTTTCTACTGGACACTACAGTAATGAATGGTGAGGTTCGGTGCGCAAAAAAACCAGATAAACCAATCTTTTCTTTTGAAATTCCTGTACCAAATCGGAAACATTCCAGTTTACAAATTTTCCGGTCTTTCGCATCTATTTTGTCTGTTTGCCCTTTGGACTTCGGTCCTGTCAATTCTATTCTGTAATTTTGTTATTACCCTTATTTAGGAACGTGTTACTAGTTAATGAACTGTAAGGCTAATGCAAATTTGTATGGAGCCACAATTACTTCTAGTTAGCGATAGATTTATATAGCTTCTTTACTGGTTTGTTTCAAGATCGAACACAAAACAATTTATTATAAAGTGAGAACCGAACCTTCGGTCAAAAAACTAACAATCCAATCTAGGGACAACGGCAACATCGGAAACACCAAGAAACAAGGACACCATATGATAAAATATGAACAACGCGAACCAAATAAAAACGATGTGTGAGATCAGGGGTACCGGTAGAGTAATCATTTCCTGCTTCTTATAATACATCCGCCGTATTGAACATGTCAACTCCGGTAGTAAAGTCAAATCTGGTAGAGGAAAAACAAACTTTAGCTACACAAAGGGAAAGATCTGTTGTGATCTAAGACATAGCCGCCCACAAGATCTTGATGTCAACCGTAAAACTTCTTCAGTGATTACGTCAAGTTATGGGTAACATAACCTTGCTTAAGTAGCCTTTTTTGTAAGCAACCGAGCTATATCAAGGTAGTCACTGTATTTTCCACAATCCCTTTAGTAGCTAATGTGTTGATATATATCAACTTCAAACTGCTGGCGCTTTTTTAATGTTGCTACAAAAAGGGAGGTTGACTATTGGAAAAGTGAAGTCATCATGTTTGTAATACAACCTAGTTTGAAGCGTACCTCTGTTGTTAATTTCAAGATGAAGGTCAAGGAACGAGACCGATGTGGAAGTATCTGTAGTATCCTTAATTTCGATCTCTTTTGGATAGATAAGATTAAGAAAATCACCAAAGCGAGAGTTGTTCGGTGATAAAATATCATTTTTATGACGGAAGCTGAAATTAAATGATTGACTGGGCCAGTTTGTCATCTTTTTTTTATATAAGAAAAGGTTTGCTTAAAAGTGCAAGTCTCTCTTTTTGTTACATTTTGTCCGTTTCACCTTATCGAGAGACTAGGTAAAAAGAATATGAAATCAAAATAGAATTCTAAGTCTAAGTCATAAACATGACGATTCAAAGGTAACAGAAATACATTATCTGGACATATGAAAAGTAGATCAAGATTTCATAAATTAAAGCAATATAGTGCAATAAAAATGGTCTTACCATAAACATAAACATCGTCGTAGATTTTTTGTTTCATCAATACACAAACATTTTCCTGGATTGTTGTGTTAATATCATAAACAGTGAGTAGTTGTTTGAAGGTAAACCCTGTTTTCTATGAGCTGTCTAAGGTAAGTGAGAACCATACCGTCAGTAAAAAGAACGAACAATCCATGGACAAAGGCAACATCGAAAACACTAAGAAACAAGGACACCACATGAGTATGGGACAAAACAGAAAAATGAAGACACACATACAGATGAACAACACGGACCCAATAAAAACCATGGATGAGATCAAGTGTACCGGTAGAGTAAGCACAAAACATTTGGAAATCCATGAACCCAAATATATGTAAAAGCTGATAGAGAGCAAATTATCTAAGATCTAAGAATGAAAGCGAAAATCAGCTATGGACAGCTATGGAGGACGGAGAAACTCCATAGGTTTTTAAAACAAAAAATTCTTAAATTTATATATTGCAAGTTTTCAAATAAAATCGGTTTTCGGGCAAGCACCGAAGCACTGGCTGTTGGATTAGTGAATACCCTAGGGGACTAAAAGTCCACCAGCAGTGGCATCGGCGGAGTGGTAAGAAATAAACAAAATGCCGAAGTTATTGTGAATTTAATTTCTTTTCTACATATGCACATTTCGACAACTATGCGTCGTATTATTTGACGTGCGACACGAAGAACGCTTCCTGAAAGGCATCCAGTCTTGTATATGCTGTTCTGTAAGAACCCATAAATCTTCCAAATGTTTTCATGAAAATTCTCTTTACAGATGTTATTGAAATCATGCAATTAATTACATGTATTACTCTTTATGCGTCCACTTAACCTTTTTTTTTTAAATATTCAGTGTATCATGACTGACTTAGTTTCTGAATTCGTAAATACATTGATTTATGTTTTAATACACCAAAAGAGAAACTAGGTCCTCAGACTAAGACGGAGTTTGAAACGATCGCATGACAAAAAGCGTAACAGTAAATGATAAAAATGATGATTTTTACATATGGTCCATTTCATGCTTGCCGCCATTTTTTTTGTCAAATGGAAAAAAAGAACAACCTAATAATTCCCTACATCATTCAATGAGAGTTTAGTTAGCTTCTATAGTTTCAGAGCAGATGATAAAATTCGTGTCTTTCCCACAGGGCTAACATTTTTGTCGAATATAAACGAGATATTATTGAGAAGAACCTTAATACAACATTCTAGTGAAGGTTGTTTGAATTTGCTCCAGGTGTTTCAGAAATTATTATCAAAACGCGAAACCTACAATGGCTGAAAATTATAATCACATGCCACAATCTGCTAGGGAACTACACAGGAAAAACACAAATAGGACAAAAGACAAACGTAAACAACGATAGGAAATCGGGACAGTCGGATTTAGTGCCGGCACTAGCAAAGCCAGCGGTAAGGTAAAACTGGTGTATGGGTACCCAGACCTCCCCTTTATCAGTCCCGTTTCCCTGTAGTTTAGTAAACATAGGAATAAAACCCAATACAGGTAGACTACTAACTCCATGACCACAATCTTGTAAGGAGAGAATATGACAATACGTATATAATTTTGAAAGATGGGTCAAGGGGTGCTCGCCGCTAATCTGTCGGCTAGCTAAAGGAGCCTAGTCTGCTGGTAAAACACTGTCGCACTACCGAAGAAAAATCAAACTCAAAATTTCATGCATTATTTGGTAAAGAATCATCATATATTTAAGTAGACATCGGCAGTATTAACGAGAGGCCAGTATGTATGTAAGATTTTCAGGTCACTAGATCTCAAAGCTAATTTAACGGATGTAAGCAGAGTATCTTGTCAATATCCCATATTACGTGAAGAATGTAAGTCACGTCCCAGCTTTTCTGGATTTTTAATCAGTTTCTGGCATTTTTTAACAACATTACCGTAAAACGAGGATTAGAAATGCCCTTAGTAATAAGCTGTTTGCGAGTAACGCCATATTTAGAGATTAAATATTCATATCTGTTAGAAAACTTCTTAAAGGTATTCAACAACTTATGAAATCTGTAACCCTATTGTAAAAGTTTGGCTGTGATAGTAAGGTTACGTTCATTAAAATCGTCAAGTGTAGAACAAACACGTGCGAATCGTGCTAGTTGAGAAATGTACACCCCGTATGATAGAGCTTGAGGGATGTCGCCGTCAAGAAAAGGGAAATTAGTTATGGTGAAATCAAAATCATCCCTTTTATCATATACAGTCGAACCTCGGTAAGTCGAAGTCGAAGGACCACCGAAAACTGTTCGAGTTATCGGAGGTTCGAGACATCCGATCGATCGAGGTATGGATAAGGACATTTTTTCCTTGCTAGATAAACAACAGACAAGAACATAACGTGGTCTATTTTGACAAATGACATTTACACGCTAGACATATAATTAATTAATGATTGACTATGATGTGTAGACAATTTATTGGGAATCTCGAATGCATAATTAAACTACATATAATTAATTAATGATTGACTATGATGTGTAGACAATTTATT
>MJUU01051070.1:14092-26888 GCA_002080025.1 Modiolus philippinarum | reverse complement strand
ACATATAATTAATTAATGATTGACTATGATGTGTAGACAATTTATTGGGAATCTCGAATGCATAATTAAACTTCGACATATCGAGGTAAAATTGCGTAGGAAATTTCCGACGGGACCATATATTATACTCGAGTTATCCGAGATTTCGAATCAACCGAGTTCGAGTCATCAGAGGTAAAAATGCATTAATCAAAGGGGAAATTTGCCGGGACCGACAATGCACTTCGACACATCCGAGTTTTCGAGACAACCGAGTTCGACACAACGAGGTTCGACTGTATTTTAGTTTTTAATTTACCAGCGTCAATTCTAATAGTTAGATCTAGAAAATGGCAGTATTTGGAATCATTGTTAGCTTTATTTAATTTAAGTTCTTGTGGGTAAATAATGTCTACATAATCCAAAAACTTGAGATTGTCAATAGTAAGGATATCGTCAATATACCTGCTGCTATCATTGAAAAAAAAGATTATCACTGTTTTGTATGGTTCCGTTTTGAAGCTTTTTCATGAAGTCTCTTTTGTAACAGAACAGAAAAAGATCTGCAATGAGAGGTGCACAATTTGTACCCATTGGAAAACTTATGACCTGTTGATAAATAGTGTTGTCAAAACGAACAAAAATGTTGTCCAGCAAAAGATTGAGTGCATTAATCATATCGCATGTCCAGGAACAATAATTATTGAACATAATATTAGAGAAGAATCCTTGCTTTTTGTTAGAACAAATGAACTGCAGACCAGAAAATTTAAAAGACCATTTAGTAAGTTGTCCCAATTTACTATTTAGTTTCAGAGCAGATGATGAAAATGATGTTTTCCGATAAGGTCCAACGTTAAGCTTAGTTCTGCTTTTGTCGCCATGATGTCAAAATGAGCTATCTTTGTAAAGTATCTGTCATTCGTAATTTCTGTAAAGTATGGCTGAATTAGCTTTAGAGGTTTGAGAGGAAATGCCGCGCTGGTCGTTCATTGTTTTTCATAGAAACAAGATGAGTATTATATTGCAAAGGACCTTCCCAACAACATTCAGGTATAGTTTAGTTAAATTGACTTTAATCATTTCAGAGCTGATGTTGAAATTGATGTTTTTTGCCATAGGGTCCAATTCAACTACGTTCTGCAATGGCGACCGTGTATTTTGTCGGATCTGAACGAAATGAGCAATCTTTGTAAAGCACCTTCTATTTGTCATTTATGTAACGTTTGGTTAAATTTGCTTCAGAGGTTTCAGATGAGAGGACCAATATATGATTTTCCTATCGGAGCCAATTTTTAAACTCCGCGCTGGTGGCCATGTTTTGCTTAATCTGGAAAAGAATGAACAGTTTAGTTAAAAACCTCCCTACACTATTCTGGTACAGTTTAATTAAATTTGCTTTAGTAGTTTCAGAGGAGAATATGAAAATGTGATATGAAAAGTTAACGTACCACGGACGAACTACAGATGCCAAGTGATGACAACAGATTACAACGACCCTTTAGGTCAGGTGAGCTGTAATAGAGATATTGGAGAAGATGTCATTAAAACAAGTAAAATTCAAAATGAATACAAAGGAATTCTCTTAACAGTAAACAACAATGAGGGCGGCCCTAAAACGTCAAATGTAAAATATTCTATATCAACATACAATCACTTTACTTAAATACAAAAACGCAGTTATTTGCCTGTAATGGGATATTTGATATTTCGTGTTATATTTGTTTTTTCCATTTAAAAAAAAATAATGTTATTATACTTCCTAGGATTTTTCATGTTGCTTTTCGGATAAAAAAACATTTTGTGAAGCAGAGGGGAGAAAAAAAGTATAATCTCGAAATGTAGAAATGGATAACATCTCGATGAAGCGAAGCTTAACAAATAACTGTTCAAACGTACACGGATAGTAATTTGGGATATGCGTCAAGCGAAATTAACCCTTTTTAATCCATCTTTCATTCTCATTCTACAAAAAAGGTTTCTTGTTTGTTACCTATATGGTTGTTGTCTTAGTCTTAAATTCACTTGAAGTCGCTTTCAAATCTACTAATTTTTAAACAGAATGGCTAAATTACGCCAATATTAGAATTATTCTTATAATTGTATTCTCTTTTGGACTGCTGAGTACCAATTATATTATTTACAGTATAAACAACAACAAAAATGTATAAATATTTGTTTTCTTTATACAGTGCAACATACCGACAAGATCTGTCGAAATTCCAATCCCATGATATAGCAAGACAAGTCTTACTAAAGAAACGGCTAATAAAATAGGGACCTAAGACACTTAGTCCATACAACAGCAATTTTTGATGACTGTTAAAAATCAGCATTCTATAAAAATATTTATGTATCACAAATTGATCCGTTGGCAATAAAAATTTTCCTGTTAATATTGAGTATTGTCGAAGAGCAACTCTTTGAGTAAACAATCAATTTCTCTCAAACCATTAATTTGAGTATAATGATCTGCGGTATTACCATAAATATCACGACTGTACAAGTCGGCTCCTTGGCATAGCAGAAACTTCACAAAATAAAGTCCTCCATTTTCATTGCTGCATGTACGTTTTCTACATGTTAAAATCAACGCATTGGCACCAGTCAGATCTTTGCTGTTTACTCCAATCCTTGTAGAGAGTAATTGTTTGGCCGTCTTCTTGTTCAATAGCTATAAAAAGCTGCTGCACATCTTCCACGTACCTTTATCTTCTTACAGCCCTTTTTCGGAACCATATTTGCATCGACTCCTTTAATCTATTTAGTTTGTCCATTAAAAACTTTAGCTTGCCAGCTTTAGAGATGTATTTATTGCAACAGAAGTGTTGTTGGGAAAAAATCACACATCTAAGACAGACCAATGAAATTCAAGAGTTTTCAAGACTTGGCACAATTACAAGAACATTCTTAGAGGTCATAAAAAGTAATACGTCAATGAAATGACAAGACGCAAACTGGTCAACAGGCCTTCTAATGTGTGAATCAAATTATTATTTTGAAATCATAGTAAACATGAGTTTCAAATTTTCAAATTCCAAAATATTTTGATTAATTGATTATGGCGTACAGCTATGTTTTGACTAATGGTGCCATGAACTACCAATGATTTCAGAAAATTTGTTGTATAAGATTATAAATCCACATTTTTTTCAAAAACCAATTTGAAAGGAAAAGCGTGCTACGATGAAAAACGTGTGCCGTATGCTTTATTTTCTAATTGATGACATGTTTGTCACTTTTGGAGGTGCTATATATCAACAGCAACTTGGCATACTAATGGCACTTATCGTGCACCTCTACTCGCAGACTTGTTCTCATATTCTTAAGAGACTGAATTTCTTTAGAAACTCTTATAAAATAAAAAAAAAATGAAAGATGCCAGATACTTCAATCTCACTTATAAATATATTGAGTATGTTCTTTCTATCATTAATGCATCTTTTGCTAAATGGACCCGATAAATATATCCGAAATATTTATGTATCACAAATTGATCCGTTGGCAATAAAAATTTTCCTGTTAATATTGAGTATTGTCGAAGAGCAACTCTTTGAGTAAACAATCAATTTCTCTCAAACCATTAATTTGAGTATAATGATCTGCGGTATTACCATAAATATCACGACTGTACAAGTCGGCTCCTTGGCATAGTAGAAACTTCACAAAATAAAGTCTTCCATTTTCATTGCTGCATGTACGTTTTCTACATGTTAAAATCAACGCATTGGCACCAGTCAGATTTTNAATAATGGCACTTATCGTGCACCTCTACTCGCAGACTTGTTTTCATATTCTTAAGAGACTGGATTTCTTTAGAAACTCGTATAAAATAAAAAAAAAATGAAAGATGCCAGATCCTTCAATTTCACTTATAAATATATTGAGGATGTTCTTTCTATCATTAATGCATCTTTTGCTAAATGGACCCCATAAATATATCCGCCAGAACTGGAGATAAGGAAACGACAGAAACCACCAGATCTACATTTTTTTGGACTGACATCTCAAATTTGACGAAAAGGGTAATATCAGTGCTAAAATGTACGACAAAACGGACGACTTTAATTTAAAAATTATCAATTGCCCTAACATGGGCAGTAATATTCCACTGCTTATCGAGTGTATGTTTCAAAGCTGATTCGTTAGTTCAGAGCAAAAACAGAGCAAAAACACTGTCCCAAAAGCTGCTTAGTCAGGGATTTGTTCAACCTTTGTTAATTTCATCCCTCATGAAATTCTATGGCCGTCAGCATAGCATCATTGAAAGATATGACGTGTCAGTATCCCAAATGAAAGTGGACATTTTCAGCTAGATTCACGTCTTCCCAGATTTGACTACCGACTTTGACATTTTCCCGGATTGAATCACCCACAGTGTGACGGGTGCTGTTAACAGAGCAGGACATGCTTACCCTTCCGGAGCACCTGATCCACTCTCAGTTTCACTGGAGTTCACACTGTGAGTGCCTTTGTTCTGAATGTTTTGGTTTCTGGTTCTGTGCTTTGTGTCTATCTGTCGTCATTGTTTTTGTGTATAACGTCATTGTTTTCTGTGTTCTCGTTTTTGCCCTGTCTTTGGACTTCGATTTTTGTGAATTTCACCCCTTTGTTCCTTCGGTATTCTACTGCCGTTGTTTCACAGCTGATTCGTTACTCAAGAGCTATCACAAATCATACAGATTTTCTGATTAGACATAGTTATCCCAGTGACCGTCTTATTAATCAAGGCTTCAAAACATTCCGTCAAATACGATCATTGAAAAAGTTCTTTAATAAATATCAGTCTGTTGTGGAAAAAAATGGAAGTTTTGGCCCGAACTCTGATTCAAGATTCTTTCTTTACTAAATATGCTTACCCATCCGGAGCATCGATTCATGGGAGTTCACACTGTGAGTGCCTTGGTTTTGAATGTTGTGATTTTTGTTTCTGTGATTCGTGGCTGTCTGGTGTCGTTGTTTTCTATGTTCTCGTTTTTTGCCATGTCTTTTTGTAAATGCCACTCCTTCGGTATTCTATTGCCCTTGTTTAATACTGGGATGGTCATTTCTTTTAACTGTCTACGATCTTTCAATTACAACTGCTGTTGAGTTGCTACCGGACACTACCGCAATTGAAGGGGGGGTTTGGCTAGCCATGAAACCGGTTTAACCCATTTCTTTGGACCCCCCCCCCCCCGAGGGAACCCCGGGGTATAGAAACAGGACCAAGTATCTCCGGCTTGCGGGTATGACCCCTCCTAAACGGGGCTGACCCCGGGATATAGAAATAGGACCCATTCCGTGGTTGTTCGGGATTAATAAATACACAACCCATCTTTCGGATGGGATGGAAACTCAGGTCCACGTTTTGGAAGAAATGACACGCTTCCTGCACGTTAAAGAACCCTTGTAGCAAAATCTTTTTGAGTGGTCCGTAGGTGATCGGCTACAAGGCTAAATTCCCCGCCCCTTTCGATTTCACCCTACTTTTCCAGTGGCAGTTAGAATTTCCCGTCCCATGACCCTTTCCATACCCCAAAGTGATTATTTATTAACAAACTTGTTCTCGTCTTGATATAGCTGAAATATTGCTCAGTAGACGTTAAACAATATTCAATCAATCAATCAATCAATCATTTCTTTTGAAATGCCAGTACCAAGTCAGGACCATTGCGGTCAACAATTTGCCGAAGGTTTCGATCTGATTTGTGTTTTTGTCTCATGGACTTCGGCTCCGGACCAATCTGTTCAGTAATTTATTCTATGACCCTTATTCATGAAAATACCATATATATATATTCGTTAAGCTTAAGAAATCAGTCTTAAAGACACATAAATAATAACGCCTAAAATCAGTTACAGATGCAAGTTTTTGTGTAGCCTGCTGTAAGCAGACTCGACAAATAGGGATTACTATCCATCGTTGTCCGTCGATTTTTTTTTATCCGCGCCTCATTCAAAACCACGAGTCTGATTCCAACCAAACTTTCAGGATATGTTGTTTATCTAGTCTTGTTGTGCACCTAATACTTAAAATTTTGATTTTACAGAACTGAGAGGGTTACTGAGCCGAAATAGCTCATTTGCTAATTCCATCTTTTAATCAACTCCTCAAAAACTGTAAGCCATATTTACTGAGCCAAAATAGCTCATTTTAGTCAATTTGTTAATCTTGAAGGTTTGCTGAGTCAAAATGGCAAATTTTCAGTCAATTTGTTAATCTTGAACTCCTTCAAAACAGTAAGTCATATTCCAACCAAACTTGCAGGATATATTGTTCACCTGATCTTATTGTGGACCTGTTACTTGAAATTTTCATTTTACAGATTTTAGAGGTTCACTGAGCCAAAATAGCCCAAATGTTGATTTGGCTGGTTAATCTCCAAGACATTCAAAACTATAATTCATATTCTAAACAAATTTGTAAGATATATTTTTATTATATAGATAACGGTGAGTTATCGATTTTTCTCAGTTAAATAAATGTCATATTGTCACCGGTGAAATAAAGGATTTCTAGTCACCGGATGGCGTCTAAATAGAGCGACGTTACAATATCTCTTCAATGTCGTCGTCAAGTAAACAACTGGCGTATAGGGTCTGTAAGTCTCGTCATGTGACACCGAGATTTCACGATAAAATTGAATTTCGAAATCGTTTCCCGCCAAAATATGACGTTGCAGGATTATGACGTCCGAAAGTTTTGCTTGAAACGTCATAAATTTTTGTTCAAAATGGAACTTCCGGGTACAAATTATGTACCCGGAAGTTCCAAAATAAGACGAGACTTACAGACCCTATTTAAATGAAAAAAAAAATAATCCGCATCTAAAATCTCAGTTTTTGAGTAGAAAATCTATATAATAAAAAGCATAACTAATCGACCATCATGAATGTCAATAAAAATGTCACTCGTGTCGATCAACGCAGTGGATTAAACTCGTTGCGGAACAAATTACTCGTGAATTTTTATTGATATTCACGACGGTCAATTAGTTATACTATAATTATCCTGATCTAGACATGCACTTGATAGTTAAAATTTTAAAATTACAGGTAAACTGAGCCAAAAATGGTTCTTCTGTAGTGCAGGCGACACAAGTGGTTCATGGAACTCTCATCAATTTCTTCCATCTGTGTCAAATATGAGAGTATAAAGAAACCTACTTGCTAACATGTGTGTGACTTATTGTTTATAGGCTGATATATTATTACAACAATAAAATATTCGGTCCTTTGTTTTGTTTTTTGGATGTCGCTGCTGGTGGACCGCAGTCCTCGGACGAAATAAAAGGACTTGTCAATTTATTAGATAGTAGTTTAGAACAATGTGAAACTTATACTTGTAATTCAAAATTTATCACATTAAAATGTGTATATTTTGTTTTGGAAACTATGGACTATCTTCGAGTCTGTCTGGTTTGTTTGCTCATTTTTCGATTTTTTTTTTGCGCGTGTATGTGTGCTTATTCCTGTTCTACAAACCTTGGAATATTGTTTTGGTTTCTTTGGACTTTCACCTTTCACTTTAAGTAGAATGAATTTGTTTTCATTGACACGGGAATTAGTTTTCGGCATAACAAAAAAGTTAGATTGACCAGAATTTTGATAGCACTAATTGCATTTTGTCATTTTCCACCAGGATCGTCGAACTCTGTCATTCAACAGCAAATATAGGCGTCTTTGGTTCCATCCCTAAACTTCATCAAATCGATTTTTTTTTTATTTTCATTTGTGACCTTCCAAAGGAAGCCACCAGGTTATGTAAAATGACCAATTATATTAACCACAAATATATAAATCGATATTCATACGCATATAATTTATTTTTCAAGACCTGTATATGCATATTTACATGCTTATCCTGAGGATTAAATAAAATTTCCAAGTTTGTCGCTGTTTTTAGACGTTATATATATATATATATATATATATATATATATGTGTGTGTGTGTGTGTGTGTGTGTCTATAAGTACAGTCAACTTGGAAACTTGTCCATCTCCCCCGATTTGCGAATATTTACGCTAATGCAGGCCCTAAAAATTAAAATATAACGGTGTATCGTAGGAACCCAACGGGGTTAGAATTAGAGAAATGAATATCGAGATTGCCTTCCCACCGATGGATCTGGCTGTTCTTCGAATGCAGATATTACAGACAGATTGTCTATGAATTAACTGCAATTTTGGGTACTTCATTGGAACAAAATCTGTTTAAAAAAATGAAATCATCTATCAACTATTTGCTGACGATTCCAAGCTTTATGCTACTAAAACAGTACCAATGATGAATAAAGTTATCAATGGAAAAATGACTAATTGCTTGTTTTCGATAACTTAGGAACCCCTTCTAATACAGAATATGAAATAAGTGAATAACGTAATCAAAATAACAAAAGGACTTTGGTATTACTTTTGGTATCACCTGACAAATGGCGGGAATGAGTGTATCCCTGTCATTTTCATTTAGGTTAATTTCCATCAAGTTGTTATATATACATGTAGCATATAAGTAAAAAAGTGACTTACGTGTTTGCATGTCTGTCGAAGATCGTTATCTCGACATTATTCATTGAAAAAATAAAGTTTGTGTGTAATAGATGTACCACTGTATCAACCACTTCGACGAGTGCATTTTTTTCAGTGTTTAAATGTAAATAGATTTCAGTTTTTTTGCTGAAACGAACAATTTTGAAATTTTGACGTATTGGAAATTAGATCAATAAAAAAAAATTCGCAGCCAAAATCAGCTAAGGACAGAGCTTTGCATGAGGGAGATACTCCTAAGTTTCAACAAAATTTACAAAAATTAGATATTGTAAGGTTCCAAATAGAATCGCATTTCGGGTAATCACCGAAGTACTGACTACTAGGCAGGTGAATACCCTTGGGAAATGATCGCTATGTCTTCTGCAAAAAACATGTTTGTAAACGGAAATAAACCTTCCAGGTCCTGTTCTAGAACACTTTCATTCACTCCGACATTTGCGACAACAATCAGTATTGTTTCCCGTATAATTAAATCATTCAATTATCAAGTGTTGTCTCGTTTGCCTACACATAGTATATTCAAGAATTTCAATAAAATGGCTGCATGAAAAGGTTTAGGCCTACTCAAAACAATTGTTCATTGCAGTATAAGAAGACTTGGAAGTCGTCCTGGTCATGTTATCACCGCTGTATATTGCAAGATCTCCGAAATAAAGAATTCAACAAGCTACTTTTATGATTTATTGTTCGTACTGTACAAAAAATTGTACTGGGACCTTTTTGTAGCTAAAAACTATGTATTCAGTCATTCAGAAAACTTCAATGTAATATTAGCTAGTATGTCATCAAGAATGATGTATTCACTTTATTTTACGTGAAATGATAAAAATAATATAAGTCCTTCCATTTTATTTGAATTCAAACTGAAACTCCGTCTTTGTGTAATTATAACAACAAGAAATATCAGAGGAGAAATATGCAAGTTCTTCTCTTAGGTATAATTCAACATTTGAACTGTGAAAGACGAGCTCCGGGAATTTTTCAACTTAATACTGGAATGGATTCTTCGAAAACCGAAAACATACCCGGTGATTTTTCTTCAGTGTACAATGCAAAAATATTCGATATCAAGGATAAGTTCCATAATATCCAACTACAGACAGACCCAGTGGTTCTTACTGAATCGTAGGAGTACGACCAATTACAGACAAGAAAGAATACCGCTGGATCAAGCATTCGATAAAATGGGGAGGGGGCATTCCAGACTACTTCCAATATTACTTTTTGTCAATTTTTGCAAGGAACTGTAAAAAAATTAATAAGGGAATTTTTACACTCTTACAGGATATGAAAAAAAAATCATCTTTTTGTTTTTAGTGCCCACATAATCCATTTCAATTTTTCGAAACATTTTTTTCCTTCCGATAATGTCCACATTCAACTCTTTCAATATCCTGACACGTGTGTACATGTGGTTAAAAACTGGATAAAAAAAAATCGCTGGTTTCTAGATGGTACGTGTCACTTGATCTTTAAAAGCCTCAAGTTATTCTTCTCCGGCTATGCCTGGTGGTAATTTGTTCCAATCCTTCACAGTGTTGATAAAAAAGGACAATTTCCTACAATTCTTTGTTGTTTGTTTAATTTGGTATCCATGGGTACTGGAAAGTCTGGTGCTCATTGTTGGTTTTTGCAGATATTTTAATTTATCTATGGCTACCAGAACGTTGATGATTTTATAAAACATACAGTCGAACCTCGGTAAGTCGAAGTCGAAGGGACCACCGAAAACTGTTCGAGTTATCGGAGGTTCGAGACATCCGATCGATCGAGGTATGGATAAGAACATTTTTTCCTTGCTAGATAAACAACAGACAAGAACATAACGTGGTCTATTTTGACAAATGACATTTACACGCTAGACATATAATTAATTAATGATTGACTATGATGTGTAGACAATTTATTGGGAATCTCGAATGCATAATTAAACTACATATAATTAATTAATGATTGACTATGATGTGTAGACAATTTATTGGGAATCTCGAATGCATAATTAAACATCGACATATCGAGGTAAAATTGCGTAGGAAATTTCCGACGGGACCATATATTATACTCGAGTTATCCGAGATTTCGAATCAACCGAGTTCGAGTCATCAGAGGTAAAAATGCATTAATCAAAGGGGAAATTTGCCGGGACCGACAATGCACTTCGACACATCCGAGTTTTCGAGACAACCGAGTTCGACACAACGAGGTTCGACTGTAATTACTCTTGCTTCTTCTCTTTTTGTTTCCATGCTTTTCAACCAGAGTTCTTCTTTCATTTCGTTTACACTTGATGTATTTGTATATTTTCTTGTAACGCCTCGTGCTTCTCTTCTTTGCACCTATTCAGTGAAAAAATACTTTCCATTGCAGATAAATCTATACCGAAAACCTCGGCAAACCCAAAACGGCCTGGGAAACCTTGGTTTGACGATGACTGTGATGATGCTCTCAAAAATCGTGAAAAGGCAGAGCAACTTTTTAATAAACATCCATGGACGGACAATCTTGGCAATTTTCGCGTTTTTCGTGCAAAAGCTCGAAGAACCTTGAAACAAAGAAGACGCACTTCTTGGCGTAACTTTGTTTCAAAATTAAATTGCCATACCCCTATGAACAAAGTATGGAATATGGTACAGAAAATCAAGGCTAAAAATAGAAAAGCTAATGTCTATCACATCAAAAACGGACAAGATATTTTAACATCTGAAAAAGATATTGCAATTAAAATTGGAGAAACATTTGAGAAACATTCCTCTTCTAAAAATCTAGGACCCACATTCCAGAGAATTAAAGTACAAAAAGAACGAAACAAACTTAAATTCAAATATAAAAATACAGAGGAAAACAACAGATTATTTCCGATGGATGAATTGAAACAATCCTTGGATAAGGCACATGACACGGCATGTGGCCCTGACGATATCCATTATCAACTCCTGAAACATCTTCCTTTATCAACTCTGGAAATTCTTTTAAATCTTTTTATTAAAATTTGGGAAACGGGGAACTACTACCTATGTGGAAACAAGCAACTATAGTACCTATTCCAAAACCGGGTAAAGATCATTCCGAATCATCTAATTACAGACCACTAGCATTAACTAGTTGCGTCTATAAGACGATGGAATGGATGATAAACAACCGTCTTGTTTGGTATCTCGAATCGAACAATCTTCTGTCGAACATTCAAAATGGATTTCGACAAGGTCGTACAACAATAGATCATTTAGTTCGATTCGAAACATTTATCAGAAATGCATTTTTAAAAAAAGAACATGCAGTGTCCATCTTTTTCGATATTGAAAAAGCATATGACACAACATGGAAATATGGCATTTTAAGAGATCTTTTGGATATGGGGTTGAGAGGAAGTTTACCAAATTTTATTGAGAATTTTCTCAAGGATCGTGAATTCAATGTTAGAGTCAACTCTACATTTTCTGACTCGTTTAAACAAGAGATAGGTGTTCCTCTCTGTCACATTATTTAGTATTAAAATAAATAGTTTGGCCCTGGTTTTAAAAGATAACATTGATGGATCTCTTTATGTAGATGATTTTCTGATTTGCGATAGTGGCAAAAACATGAATAACATAGAACGCCAATTGCAATTATGTCTGAACAGAAACGATAAATGGGCAGTTGAAAATGGTTTAGAATTTTCAAGCTCGAAAACAGTCGGGATGCATTTCTGTTGTAAGCGAAAAATGCACCCAGACCCAGAGCTTAAACTATACAATAACCCTATTACAATTGTAAAAGAGGCAAAGTTCCTTGGTTTAATTTTTGATAGTAAACTTTCCTTTCTTCCCCATATCAAAATGCTAATAAAGGGCTACGCCAAGCGCAGCATGATACCACCGCAGCATGTCGACCACTGAAATTTCAACACAAGTAGTTTAAAGTGAAATTGGACACAGTAAAGAGCTTGACACAATAATTAGATGGACACAAAAAGAAGCTAGACACAGGTATTAGCTAGAAACAAAATAGGGAAAAAACCCTTTTGATTACCTACTGATTAAAAACCGTAAGAGCTATGCAAAATATGTACTATCAACTAAAACTTTACATCCATAGAAATTCAAAGAAAAAATCCATCGAAATCTGATGAAAAATAAAGATTTGACACATTTAGAAAAATTGCATTTTTGGCCCCTTTGACCCCTTGTAGCTCCGACACAGAAAGAGCTACAAAAAATCCGTTGACATACTTTTGAAAGCTTATATCAAGAGGAATCCAAAGAAAAAAATCCCATCGAAATCCGATGAAAAATAAAGATTTGAC
>MJUU01051064.1:13830-28133 GCA_002080025.1 Modiolus philippinarum | reverse complement strand
AGTGCCTTGACCAATCATAGTCAAACTTGGTACACTTAACAAGCATTGCCTTGAATCGATTCAGGTCACCATGTCAATCGATTCTACTTTCAGTAACAGTGTTTATTCCCTGAATACGGTTGATCTTGTTATCAAAAATGTCCTCATCAATTGTTATTAGATATAAAAATATCTGAGGTGAAGAAAATGTTGCATTCATCCCCAATATGAATTGTCATGCAAAAAAGATCTGGGGTCGCGACCTCGATTATGCATTTTTTACCTCGAAATATGTCGATTTCTCAGTTATTGGATTTCGATATTATTTGGATTGCAGGAAGCTTTCATAGTCCTGATTACAAATGGGGGTCAAGAAAATTTTTCGTCCGCCATTTTCGGTTGGCGGTTATCAGAAATTTTGTCATCGCGATATCTTGGATACGATATATCTTGGAAACGACTAAAACAATTGTGAAATGTTTTTATTGCAAAAATAATCCTCTCACTGACATCTTTAGTTGATTCAAATTATCGAAAACTCTGTGACGAAAACAGTTTTTGAGTTATAGACCTTTACGCGTTTTTTGTAAATCGTATTTTACGAATAATCTTTAAAAGTTGACATTAAGTAAACATTAACTTGAGGCTCACATGAGCCTGTATCGCTCACCTGGTGACTGGTTTTATTCATTGTCACGAAGAGACCACCCATTCATACTATAAATCAGTTCACCAGATGTTACATTTTCAATCTTGGATGAGTTACAAACATAAAAATTACAAACTTTGAAAGGGAACACCCAAAGACAATCGTAACCAAACTTGGTTCCAGTTGGCTTAGTAGGTTCAGAGGAGAAGACATGTAAATGCATTTCCCATAGGGTCCCTATATTAAATTATGTTCCACGCTGGTGGCCATCTTGGATGAGGTAAGAACGTCAAAATCACATCTTTTGAAGGGGACAAGCCAAGGACTATTGTAACCAAGTTTGGTTGAATTTGGCTTGGTAGTTTTAGAGGAGGAAATCTTTGGATGCATTTCCCATAGGGTCCCTATGTTAAACTATGTTCTCTGCTGGCAGCCACCTTCAATGAGGTATGAACATAAAAATCAAAAACTTTCAAGGGTACCACCTAAAGACTTTTGTGATCAAGTTTGGTTCCAATTGGCTCAGTAGTTTCAGAGAAGAAGATCTTTGAATACATTTCTAATAAGGTCCTATGTTAAACTATGTCCTGTGCTGACGACCATCTTGGATGAGGTACGAACATAAAAATCACAAACTTTAAAGGGGACCAGCCAAGGACAATTGTATCCAAGTTTGGTTCCCATTGGCTTATAGCGGTTTCAGGAGAAAAGACCTTTGGATGTATTTCCCATAGGGTCCCTATTTTAAACTATGTTCCCCGCTGGCGGTCATCTTGGATGAGGTACAACCACAAAAATCACAAACTTTAAAGGGGACCACCTGAGGACTATTGAGACAAAATTTGGTCCACATTGGCTCAGTGGTTTCAGAGGAGGACATCTTTGAATGCATTTCCCATAGGGTCCTATGTTAAACTATGTTCCGTAGTGGCGGCCATCTATGATGAGATGCTAATCTGCTGGACATATGTAGAAATTGTAGTCCTGGAAAAGCTCAACACTTTTGTAATTCACATTTAACCTCCATCTCCAACAGTTTTTGAAATAAAAGTCAAAATGTTAAAAAATCGTGAAAATTCAAAGAAAAAGGGGCCATAACTTCTATGCTGACCATTTTTGTAATTTAAACTTTACTTCTATCTTCTAGCATTTTCAATTTATAAGACTAAAAGTAACAAAAAAACCGGAAATTTTACGGAAAAGGGGCAATAACTCCAAGATGGGTTATTGGATATTCTTCAAAATTGCAGGGTGGGTAGATGTCATCATGCTGATCATTTTCACCTCGTCAGATTTTTTTATATCTGTAACGGTTTTTGAGTAATTTGCAAAAAACGGCAATTTACCCCTATGTTCTATTTTTAGTAACAGCGGCCATGTTGTTTGGTCTACGGACATAAAAATCACAAACTTGAAGGAACATACCCTGGTGATGATTCAGGCCAAGTTTGCTTAGTATTGGCCCAGCAGTTTCAGAGAAGATCTTTGAATAAAAGTTAACGGACGGACGACAAACGACGAACGCCGAGTGATGGCAAAAGCTCACATGGCCTTTGGCCAGGTGAGCTAAAAAGAAAGGAAATGGGGTAAATGTCTAGGAGACAACATCCCATATCCAGGTTAAAACGACCCAAATCAAAGCATCTAGGGGTCACCGTACGGTCTTCAACACAGTGGGGAACCTCACCACCTGCTGGTGGACTGTTAGTCCCCGAGGGTATTCACCAGCCCAGTAGTCAGTACTTCCGTGCTGACCCGAAAGCCGATTCTATTTGAAACCTTACAATATCTAAAGTTTTGTAAATTTTGTTGAAAACTAAGGAGTATCTCCCTCGTGCAAAGCTCTGCCCTTAGCTGATTTTGGCTTTACATTTAGATCATATTGGTTATTTGTTCTCTATCAGTTTTTAAACATCTTTGGGGTTTTGGGTCTTCCAAACGTTTAGATTTTATCTGCACTGAAGAGACATGAGTTGTCGAAATGCGCATATGCAGAATTTAAATTCACAGTAACTTCGGTATTTAGTCACCATATAGCAAGCCCTAAATGGCCCAAAAAGTTTTAAAAAGTGAATAAATCAATGGAAACAAACCACACCCAATAACCCAAATATCAAGAAACTAAAATTTATGTAAAAGTAACCAGAAAGAAATGACCTTGAGTCTGATTACTAGATTGAAGGTCAACGTTGACTTTTGACTTTGGTCTTGTTATAGGATAAACTCAGAAACCTTTAGAGATTGCTTATCAAGTATATTAGCAAAATGTTCCAATTGTGAAGGGCTACATTTGTCATATTGGCAGCGAAACTGTTCGATGAGTCCCTGTCGAGTTATTGGCGCTGTTGGGTTTTTGGAAAGCGGTTTTGATCTAAAACTTTTAAATCTTTATAGACAATAAAGTAAAGATATATATTCAGTTAGCTTCATCAGTAAGAAGAAATCTCAATTTGAGCACACAAGGTCACTGTCAATAATAGAAATTTACAACAGTTACTAAATAGATTATTGCAATTGGGATCTATGAGAATTAGAACATAGTCACATCTTATATGTGTCTTCATTTTATACCTCGCTATCGTTCGGTATAAAATATTGACAAATATAAGGTCTGCTCATGTTCTAATTCGCATAGAGCCCGCTTGCAATAATCTATATTTTAATTCAGAATGTAAACTTTGGAAACAGGGATAGTACTAAATTCGGACACCTCATTATTAGTCATGATAGGCTTTTAATTGCTAGGGAACTAAGTCTTAAGCTGCTATTAGGGTCACTTTTATAAATAAATAATATCAAAAAAAAAAAAAAAATTAAACATAAGTTCCCTTTTGTTTATGTATGTGTCTTCATTTTTCTTTTTTGCGCCATGCTCATGTTATGTCTTTATTTCTTTTTTTTTCAATGTTGCTATTGTCCTTTGTTTTAGACTGGCGGTTCGTTTTTTACATACTTAACAGCTAATAATAAATAACATGTAGCTCACCTACCTCCAGTATATCTAATATGTCTCACTTATAATAAAGCAGTGTGTTGGTTTGGCTGGGTAGTTTTTTTTATTTATTATTATTTTTATCAAACCGTACTCTATCAAAAGTACTAAATAAAGTGCTACCATTAACAACTAAGATTCCATTGTAATTGTACACCTGTGTAAGCATACCATGCATATTGTCTACTATTGTAAAAAATGATAGTTATATAGATAGGGGTATGATGTTCTTGTGGTGCAAGGATACCTAGACAGCTTGAATCCAGTGCTCGTGCTGCTGTCTGGGTGTCCTAGCACGGCATCAAGCCTCATGCTTACCTATCATAGTATCTGTATATTTATTACACGGTTTATTTATTATTTTGTTTATAAAATGGCAGCAGGTATTATCTTCATCTTAATTTGATAGTTGTGAAAAGAGTGCATATGCAATATATATAGGAAGCTTTGTATTGATTTAAATTTTAAAAGAAACCGTTTACTTGCTATATCCCCTGGTTTGGTTAAGTGGCTAAAACACAGGGTAAAACCTTGTTGGGATCGTTATACCACCAATTGAATTGGTAAACAACATGTTGTTTATTGTTCTTTATCAAAAAGTTTCGAACCCTTTAAAAAAATTCCATTAAGTTAGACTCGACGACTGCCCTGTGGTTATTTACATGTTGTGATCGTCTTCCATGAGTCTCTTTGTCGGACAACTGATGACAGGGAATGTAAGAACACTTCGTCAGTTTATCTATTGTTTGTTGACGATCCCACATCTATAGGTGATATAGCGTTGTTGAACATTTAGCAAAAAATTCCAAATAAACTGTGACTGGGGACAATTTTGAACTAATTAAGGGTATCAGCAAAGCTCACTGTTTAAGGCCTCATTAACAACAATAAAATCATTCCTCCATTGATGGGTATTACCATGTATTCGTAGAGTCTTTGCCTCGTGTCATTTATCGATATCCTTTGATTTTGATATCATGTTTGTATACCAAGAAATGCAACTCTATCTAGTTCATATATATATATGTCGTACTAATTGCTAATCAATTGGTCACTACACCATGAACAATGAATTAAAGCAACTCAACTGCACGCAACAGGTCTCTTAATAGTGATTACTAGTATTTTTTAGAAATAAAACATTTTCAACAAAAATTCATCAGAAAAATAAAAGACAAACGATTTAAAGTTGAGTCAAGGTAACACAACAGTCTTTTAAAGGGAAATCCGTAACGTTAATATTAGTAAATAAGTAGTCCCCGGACCGAATAGCGTATCTGCCCTGGAAAATGAGTTCGCTGTACTCATCGGTATAACAGCAATTTTTTTATTGCAACAGAAATTCATACATTTATGGTATATGAAACCATCAGGTGATTTTCCTATTTCCCGTGCAAAGGTGTCGAAAGCGCCATTTTTAAATTGGAGCCCATGATTTCAAAAAAAAAAAATACCTCACAGTTGAAAACTCTATATAATTTAAACAGAAACAAAAATCATGTTATTAGAACATGTTATTGTTATTATAACATATTATACGTTTGAGGAAAGGATTTACCTATACGCTAGTACCGCATTTTTGTGTCTAAGACAACCGGAAGTAAGCTCGTGACGCGTTTTAAGCTCATTCAAAGCAAATAGACCAAAATCTGGTGTTGTTTTTAACTTTTTAATGCAATTTAAGTTAATTAAAGCGATTGTATTGCCAAATTATACAAAACAAATATTAAACAAACTAAAAGAAAGCAAAAACCCCGATTTAAATACGTTAAATCAAACACAAGATACAAATACAAAGAGAACTATGCACATGGTAAAAAAGGCCTGTCCTCTCTGGCATGATTATATCTACTTGAATGTTAAATTCAATCCGAATCAGTCTATATGGTTAAAGGGAATCTCAAGCTCCCGCACGATGTCAGGGTGACAGTCCACAAGGGAGATAATAAATTAAATATTAATAGACATAGTCTGAATGCATTATATTACACAACCCCATGAAAATATTGATAACAAACATTAAAGTATTTACAAAATTACGGAAAAATATGTACATATGTACAAAATGACCATAGGGTTGCAATAAATTAATATTTACAAAAACAACAACCCGTCACTGTGAAACATTTACCAATTTTCATTGTCTGATTCTTCATCAGATGAAAAATTGTTACCACCCACACCATTGTTCTCGTAAATGTGACAACTCTCGCCACCTTCACACAAGCAAGCTCCAGTACAAAGTAATTAAGCTGCTTTACAGAACACCGAAGTGCACAATTTTAGGATTTGAAACAAGACTTGACCATTTTCGTGATTTGTTTAGGCATTGGTTCAAGCTTCATAAGTATATTAATCCATCATCACTGTTTCTCCACCCTCAACCATCTTGATTTGGTATTGCAGGATTTGTCTGCAACGAAGATAGCCAAGTTAATGTTAGGTATTCTTCTCTTTGGAGTGCTGCAAAAGAGCGTTCTGGGTCAGGGTAGAAGCTCACTCTGTGACCCCTTTTTTGCAAATAGTTTATACCGCATTTGGTTTCAACTTCCACTTGTTGGAGATCCTCTGTAAATACGCAGGACATATTGTTCCAAATTGTCTGTGATCTCATCTAATAGAAGTGTAGACAGATCGGGCGAGAGAAGAAAATGTCGATAGATTTGATTTGAACAGTTCCCAAGGTCTGACATTTCCTTGTTTTGCAAAGGCAACTTGTTGAATCACAACCAGTAATAGCATGGGAGGCAGGTAGAGCTTTACACAAGTTTAAATGATATGAGCTGGTAACTTCGTCCACCTTTAGACAAATGCAACCAAATCTAAACACCAATAGCAAACGGAAAGTGAACAAGGAGAAAGAGAACATCATGGTCAGGAGAATGAGCAATAATGCATTGAAATCAAGATGATGCAGCAGCTGAGGTATCAGATATCATTCGTGTATCCCCGTCTTCACTATCTCTGCTAGACAAATCTATGTTAGAGGTACCGTTGATATCAGCCCTAAGAATAGCCATGGCCTCAAAAAGAACACGAATTTTGACATTTATTCGGTTAGCAACCCTGTGCTTGGAATACGACAGTGGAAATAAGCGCTTCAATTGCTGTATTTGCCATGAATATGACGCTATGTCGACTAGTTTGTACCTTGAATATGACTCTATCCCCAAAATGACTTTTTAGCTTTTATTTTAGTCGATGAGATGGATAACTTGGACTATCGACACCATCCTTATGAAAATATTGTTTATATTTATCAAGAAGCTTTTGAAGTTCAAACACCTCGCCTTCGTGGAATAATAGTTCATAAATTTTATAATCTAATTTGTAAAATGCTTCTTGGTATAGATCGACTCTAGAGAGATTTCGATTTGATATTTCTCTCTGATACATATGCTTTGTGACGTTGCCGTAGTACTTAGCACCAACAGCAACCAAATCAGATCCATCTGATAAGGACCCAATCGCAGCATCATTGTACCAACGATTGTACTTCCTCGACGGGCAGATCCCCTGATGCAACAGAATCCACATTTTGTTACAACACGTCGCTTCTTTATCGAAGGTTGCAAGGGTTTACATTTAATCTCTAATCTGTCTGAGGAATCCATTTCTTGGTTAAACAGAACCTAGCAAAATGAGCTACTTAGGCTCATTGAGAAATAACAAATCAAAGATATTATCAAACAATAAATTAATGCAAAAAAATATATATTTCGATCAGCATTTTATTGTATAAGATACTACATAGTTCCAAAAAAAAAAAAATCCTACTCCATGTAGCTCCATATATTAAAATATATATTCACAGCAGTAACTTTTACAACTTAGACCGAGATAAAACTGTTTAATGTTTGAATAAGATCAGATTTAAAATGAAAATTTACAATAAAATGCGACGAAAACAAACAAATCTATTCTCCCGAATCACATAAGGACAACAGACACAAGGACGAAAGTATGTTCTATCTCGATAGAAAGGCTTCTAAATATGATGATATAAATTGAAATGACAAGAAAACGAATACACAAAGGTGAGTTAATCATTTCATTGATTAATTATCAATTCTCAATGAACCTGGAATAGGCTATTCGATACTATGATGAGACTCGATTTTTGTATATGATGCTGTAAATGGAATGTTTGTATTTCTGATATAATATACATCAATTTCAACGGAAATATAACGAATCAAAATAAAAATCAACATAATAACGTATTTATATAGATATACTCCATTACTAAATAGTTCAATACCTCAAGGTCTTCAAACAACACTTTCGGAGACAAAATCTCGATTAATATCGATCGTTTATGTCGAAACTCAAATTTTTGCTTATTAGATTATCAAATGTGATTAACTTCTTACATTTCAAATGTTTAAAACATTTTATGATGACTTTAATGACAAATTATTTAAGACTTAGAAAATAATGTTAAAAATGACGTCATCACTTTACCAGCCAATAGAATCTTCCTGCACAGGAAATCGTTAAATCACCTGATGGATTGTTAAAATATAAGTATTTTTGTATTCGAATACCTAAAAATATTGCTGTTATACCTTTGAGTACAGCGAACCATTTTTCAAAATCTTCGGTCCGGGGACTATAGGTATTAAACAAATAATTGACTCTTAATGATCATTTCAATTGTATGTCTAAATTTTGTTGGTTATATTTTTAAATGCAGCTCTTTAGGTAGATTAAGTTTTTTTTATATATTAAACCCTCAAAAAACAAAACTTCTGAGATTTGGTGATTACAGCTAATCTTATTTACTTTTTACAGCAAAAGTTTTGTCACCTTACTCACTCATGCGTTAAAACTAAGTTTGACAGATGGGTGAAGATTATTTGTTTACAATATTATAAAATTTTATTAGGCAAATCTATTGACAGAAATATATCCAGTGCAACATGACCCTGAACAATTTTCATGCACATAATACATGTTACATGTAGAAAATACAATTGTACCAAGTATATGAAAATGTAAAATAGATTTAGGATTTGAAAGAAAAAAAATCTTGTTTTAACTTATGAAAAAAATATAAATTAAGTTACTCTTTTTTTAGTCACGTTTGAAACTTTTTTTTAGTAATTTCAAAACAAAAACAAACTTTGAGGACCTTTTTCCTTTGTTCTATCAACATAAAGGGGAATAAGTTCAAATTCTTGCTACACTTGGTCTTTTTTTATTATTTGTAAGTAAAAATATTTAATTCTGATATGTTTTAGTATGTTGGAATTTCCAAAATTTAGGGTTATTTAGACTAGAAAAAGTAATTGGATATTTAGTTGAGTTTGATCTACAATTTTGAATATTAAAATGTATTATGAGAGGTAAACTGTGTTGTGAGTTTGTATATTACTTGTTGACATTTATTCAAGGTCATGTAACATACACAATCTTGCCAAATAAAATCTTAGAATACTAAACAAATAATGTATCTGCCCATCTTTTGTATGGAAACCATCGGTCTTTGTTTTAGCGCATGAGCAAGCAAAGCAAGCAAACTAACCAATTTTTACATGGTATACATGATTAATGCTCTAAAATAAGATTTATTCAAATTGTAGGAAAAAAATTCAGCTTGAAATTTAACTCTTTTTTTTCAAGCCAGAACATATATTACAAATCTGAGATCAGTTTCTTCCATTTTGTATGGGAAGTTTCAGATAAAGTCACTGAATTCAGCTACCTGTAAAGCTATAAACGTTATTTTCGTTTACCAAAAATGACCGAAAACCCCATTTTTGACATTAACAAAATACTGAAGTTACTGTAAAATAACAATATACCGAAGTTACCGTGAATTTAGTTTCTGCATATGCGCATTTCGAAAACTTATGTCACTTCAGTGGAGATCAAATCAAAACATCTGTAAATCCATAAACCGAAATATGTAATAGCTGGAAAGGACAAATTGCAAATAGGATCTAAAAAGAAATGCAAAAATCAGCTAAGGTGGGGAGCAAGGGAGTTACCTTGATATAATTTTTGTCAAGAATACCGCGTAAGTGCACGCTAGGGGCCTTCTTGATCTCGCTTGAGGGGGTGGATATTGTTCACCTCTAGTTGAAGACCCTCAGGCGACATCAAGATGTAGACAGGAATAAAAGCCCTGTCCTTGTTAAACTGGAATTTTCTATGTATCATATGCGTTTTTGTCACATGTACATTCACTCCATATCCTTTCATTTTTCCTAAGGACAGAGCTGTGCAGGAGCGAGATACTTTTCTTAAATTTTCTTAAATTAAGATATAACATGTTTTCAAATAAAAGCGGTTTTCGAGCCCACACCCGCTTCAGCATATGCGCATTTCGACAACTTATGTCTCTTCGGAGCAAATCAAATCTATATACCGAAGTTTGTGGAATATAGATGTTGATACTTATAACGAAAACTATTTAAACGAACATAAAGAGCCCGTTTAATCGTTTTCATTTCGTTTGGGACCTCATTTGTAATTGAATCTTAAAGCAATAATATGCGGGCGGCAGTTAAAGCCAGGGACTGAATATTAGCATGAGACATATTTTTCTTAATAATAGGCACATAAAAGTGTTTTCAATTTTAAGTGCTTCGAATCAACAAGGATCTCACTCATTGTAACTATTTTTATTAAGTTTAATGATCTACTGGGCATCGGATGGTGAAAAGTACCACGTTGACAATTAAAATGACAAAGATCAACTTAATTGTTGTAAAGAAATTACGTACCATTTTCATTTTTATAAATTTTGGTAAGAAAAAAGTAAGACAAGAATATTTTGGTTACTTTCGATAGGAATGCAGACATTGCAGTTACATAGTTACCCTTACCACTGAATAAGCTTTTAAAGGAGTTTTCCTTTGATATTCCAATGTATCGTTCGTCATTTTTCAGCCGAATGTCAAAATTAAAAAAATATCAATAATGTAATGGATATTTTGTTTCTGTTTTTAAACTTATAATCAATATTTCCTAAATGCATAGCCATATGTGCCCCGGTGCAAAAGAAACAACGGCAGTACAATACCGAAGGAACAAAGGAGTAAAATTTACAAAAATCGAAGTCCAAAGGCATGGCCAAAACGAGAACACAGAAAACAATGACGTTATACACAAAACAATGACGTTAGACAGATACAAAGCACAGAAATAGAAATCACAAAATTCAAAACAAAGCACTCACAGTGTGAACTCCAGTAAAATATGTCGTTCTAAAATAAATTTTCATGTCCAATACTCTTCGACAAACCTGACGATTTACAATAAAGTATGGACATCAATAAATATCCATTTTGAAATGTTCAAATGATTGACTTTTTGTGCAATGTGTATATACACAACTGCATAACAAGCAATAGAAAGTACTGAAGTCCAAAATGGTACATTGATTTTAGAGGATTGTTTGCAGTATATATATAGTATGCACATGTACACATTATATAATTGATGTTATAAAATAACAATTATAAAGCTAGCTGTCATGCATGAAATCTGTCACCGTAAAGATAAAAATGGTTGGAATTCTGGGTCCTTCAAACTTTCATTGAATCAAAATAGCAGTGAAATATGCGTATGTGCACATTTCAAATAATGTTATAAAATACTAAACAAATCTGTCGGGGATTTGTGTCCACAAAATATATCGTTGTAAAATAAAACTTAAATATTTTTTTCATGTCCAATACTCTTCGACAAACCTGACGATTTATAATAAAGTATGGACATCAATAAATATCCATTTTGAAAGCAGCTTTTTAAAACTATTTCAAATGAGTTGTGTCAAAAACGTACACGTTGTTTTACATGCATTATTAGCTACAAAATGTGACTACTCGGAATACTTGCTTGATATGGAGTAGTACATAAATTGACATACAATCCTGCATTTTTAAAAAAAGTTTCATCTATCTATAAATCCTCAAAATCCCATTTCTCCTGCAAACTATTTGACAAATCAAGACTGCAGTAATATGAGCTCGTACGTGTAATCATCCCTACAAAATTTTCAGCAAAACCGAAAGGCGGTTTCTGAGGAATGGTAGCCACAAGATCGGTCAATATCTAAGAATGTCCAACATGTTCGGTCCTTTGTTCATACAAAATTTTACAATCCAAATGAAGGTGCAATATTTTATACTTATTGACTGGTTATGAGGGAAGAGCAAGTTTGTTGTCCCCGAGACTCTGACTATTGACCGAGGCGTAGCCGAGGTCAATAGTTATGGGCCAAGGGGACAGCAAACTGGCTATTCCCGAATAAACAGTCTATAAGTGTTTTATTATACTGAAGACACAAGATTTACAACTTTTGAACCATTTCTCTCATTTCAAGTCCTTGTTTTCTAAATTTTGTATTCTTATTAAAACATACACAATTGCATCTATTTTCTTCAACAAAATTTTATCTCCTGCAAAGTGAATAGTGTTCACTGTAATTTGCAGGTTAGAGTTGTCACTTCGAAACAATGATTTCAGAGCATTTTCACTTTTTATTTGAACAGTCTATAAGTATTTTATTATACAAAGAAAAAAACACAACATTCACAATTTTTAAATCATCTTTTAATAATATTTCTCCATTTCATTTTTTTCTACATTATGTATTCTTATTAACACATAAACAATTACATCTTTTCTCACCAACAAAGTTTATTCTGCTGCAAAGGGAGTAGTGTTCAATGTAATTTGCATGAGTTGTCACTTGGAAACAATGATGTTAGAGCATTCTGAATAATCATCAGATTTTTTATCCAGTAGAAAAGCAAGAAAAAAAATCGGGAAAAATATTCATACTGCCAGTCAATAATCTGAGAAACTATTGACCGGTAAATAGTTACAAAATTGGAAAAGGTGAAAAATAGTAATTTTATTTTAGAAATTTTAATAGTAATGTTCATATACTGAGGTATAATAAAATTGTTTACTGAAACTCCTGTTGAGCATAATCGTAGAAGCTATTTCTTAATACCCGCGTCCAGAAGTAAGTGCGATACACTGACGGTAGGATGGCTGCAGACGATGTTTCATTTTTGCAGTGTGGCGGTGAACAAGACCATTTATATCATGGACATTTTATTACCGTTAATGTTGGACAATTTGGGATATTGAAATAAAGTTTAGTATATAATTTGATGCCACTGCTGGTGGACCAGAGGTCCCCGAGGGTATTCACTAGCCCAATAGTCAGACTTGTCTGATATGAAAAATTTACCTTGCGTTTTATAGTCAAAATTCAAACCCCTTAAAAATACTAATGCTTCATTCCTTGTATGGCACTCGGTAGATGTCCTTGGTACTTGATTTGGCCTCCTATTTCGATGTTATTTGGTAATGAGTACTTCTTTTTTGACTTCTTTTGGATTATGGCTTTCCATATTATTTGGTTTTAATGCTGCTGATGAGAGGTTACTCCTTCAAACACATGTACAGCATAACAACATTTACTGTTTTTTTCTTTTTTTCTGCAACTTCGGTATTTTTGTATTTTGATTCCCTCTTTGTTTAACTCCACATACTCCAGTTTGTTTACATACTTCAAATTATGTATTGTACCGATTTAATAGTTTAATGACAACAAAGCTGAATGTACTAGCACCAATAAAATAAACTGTAATTTCCGATATTGTTTGATATTGCTGTTGAGAGGTTACTTCTTAATTTAAACTTATTTTATTGAATATAATACATGAAATTCATACATACAATTAATCAAGACTAGGATTCGGAAACAAGCTTAAGCTTATATTAATCCGTCTCCTGTACTTACATGACATATTTAACAAGGAGTAAGGTACATGCTCAGATAAAGGTATGACACACTGATAATTCCAATTCATTAAATTAAATTAATTAAATTAAATAAATTAATTAAATTAAATTATAAATGCAAACGAGAGTTATGGATAAACATATTGAGAAGAAACAATACAAAGAAGAATACATAGAATTAAATATAGGAAAGAAGATCAAACCATGAATACAGTATTATGTAAAAATAGAAAAACAAAAAGAGAAAATTAAATTGATGAAAGCTGTTTGAAGTAAATTTCTACGCATCCACAAAACGTTTACTTTTAAGAATAAAAGATTGCACCTTCAGAAATAGTTCTGTATTTTGTTCCAGGGTCAGAGCATCGGATCCAAAAAGGAGTAGTTTTAAATTAGGTTGCACTTGGAAATTCAAAGTAAAAATTGTTGTTTGACGAAGATTTGAATATTTTTGACAATGGAGTAAGAAATGAATGGTGGTTTCTGGGTGACCACATGAACAATTAGAACTGACGACCAGATTTCGCCTGAACAGGTGCTCATTCAATGAACTGCTATTCATGCGCAGCCTGGCGTGTAAGATTTGACCAATTCTACTACCAGCGTTATAGTATGACGGACGTTTGTTAGAACGAACATTTAGACGTGCTTTAAAAATATTTAGTGAAGATGAATTTCGAGTATTTACCGGCAGGTTATTCCACAGCTTAATAGCTGACGGCAAGAAGTAATTTGAATATAATGACGTTCTAGTGCGAATTTCGGTTATATTATTTGACTGACGTATAAAATGGTGATGAAGGTTGGACCTAGTATTAGGAAGTAATTTACACAAATACTCTGGGGTTTCCCCATTCACCATTTTATACATCATAATGAGTTTATGTTTTTTTCTACGATCAGATAATGCAT